>OLKM01001256.1:120000-150000 GCA_900291075.1 Melanogrammus aeglefinus | reverse complement strand
AAAAGTGGGCATCCTTTCCCGATTTCACCCATCAATATTCAGAGGAATAATTAGTTAAGCGTCCCAGCATGACATTGGAAGGGGGTGTTTGTATAAACTGATAACAGTAATTCGACTCATGGGGGAGCGGTCCGTGCAGGCGTCCCCCAACCCCCCGATGAGCTGAGCCCCGGGGAGGTGGGGGAATTAAAGCAATAATTCTGTCATGAGCAGCTGAAGGACAATGTGTAAACAACAATGCATCGGAGCTGCCAGCCCAGACATACTAGGTCAGACGCTGTTGGTGTATTTATAAATGGTCGTGCCTCTCCCCTCGCTTAGGAAACAGACAGAAATTGAGCTGTGCTGCCAATACGAGAACGCATGACTCGCCACAGTATGCGCCATGTTGAATACTTAGGGAGTATTAGGGAGACGGACGCTGGAGGATTGATTGTGTAGGACAGAGTTAGTGGATCGTGGGGGAGCAGGGGAGGGAGGGAGGGAGGGAGGGAGGGTGGAAGGGAGGGGAAGAAGAAAGGAGGGTTGGCATCACTGGCAAGACAGCACTAACTCACAGCCCCCGTCTATTATCACACGGACACAGACGGAGGCGGGGGGAAGCAGGGGGAGTGTAACACTGGTTGCACTAACTCACAAACTGCCTGTTATTTATTACGCAGACACACTCATGCACACACGACCACGCGCGCATAAAAAAACCTACGTAATCAAGACTTCTGCAGGGGTTTCAGAAATGTGTGTGTGTGCATGCATAGTTGTGTGTAGGTGTGATAGTGTGTGTTGGTGTGTGTATGTGTGTGCGTGTGTGTATGTATTTGTGTGGTGTTTGTGTCTGTGCGTGTGTGTGTGTGCGTGTGGCTGTCTTTGCGGGCCTGTGTCTGTGTGCGTGTGTCTCTGTGTGTGTGTGTTGTGCGTGTGTCTGTGTGTGTGTGTGCGTGCGTGCGTGTGTCTGTGTGTGTGTGTGCATGTGTCTGCTTGTGCGTGCCTGTGCGCAAAACGAGGGAGAAATAGATTGGGTGGAGATGCACGGAGGCATTTGCTCCATTTCCTCCCGACAACATAACTACAAGGCCATGACGTTTAGAACAAATTTGTTTTACCACATGGATAAACATCTCTAAACACACCACCTCAATCCGCCCTCCAGGCAACAGAGGTGCCTCAATGTGAAACAGTTGTGTTTTCCTCCACTGTGAATCCAGGCTCCTCGCTTCATACGGGCCCCAGAGGGCCGTCAGCCCCCGGCTCCCCGTCCTCAGCCCCGGGTACCCCGATCCTGCACTGCCATGGAGGCTCCGACCCCCACCTGAACAACCCTCACAACAAGAGCCCCAACACCAGCTACCAGAACGCCTTCGCCTCCTCCACAGGTTGGTCCCACTGCTTACTTTCCCTCTTGAATCAAGTCGACCTGGAGTCAATGTAAATAGGATGTCTATCTTTTCAGATTGCCATTACTCTTCCTGTACTTACTACACTCTGCTGTAACACCCGGATTAATAAATGAAGAAAGTACTATCTTATTAATGTCAAGTCAGGTACATTCTTGTATTGCCTCAAAGGAGTTCACAGGCCCCACATTTTCTGACCCTGACCCTAAGCCCTCTAAAGAGCTTAAATAAAAAAAACTCCCCCAAAATCCCAGAGGGACGCAGCCTTGAGACGGAGCCCAGCAGAGATCCCTCCTTCCAGGGCAGTTGAGAGTGAGAGTGCAGGAGGTGTTATCTGTCATTCTGCTTGCTACTTTGTCAGCTTTAATGTGGGCCAGGATAGTTTAATCTTGTGTTGGGGTGCTGGCCTTCAAGCTGAAAGGTTCCACTCCCTAACGTCTGTAGACGATTTAAAGGCAACCTTGACTAAGACACCCCCTACCTGGTTCCTAATTACATGCAGCTAACATTCCCAGTAAGACGCTTTTGATGCATCTGCTTAATATGCTCTCTCTCTCACTCTCAATCTCATGCGCTCACGTTCTCACTTTTTCTCTCTTTTTCTCTATCCTAAAGGATCAACACCGGGCTCCGCCAAAAGCTCCTCCTCCTTCGGCTGCCCAGAGTCCCCCACCTTCTTCTTCCCAGCATGCACTGGGGTGCCAGCCCTACCGCCGGCGCCGCGGTGGTGCGACACAGAGTGCACCATCTGCTACGAGAACGCGGTGGACACGGTGCTGTACGCCTGTGGCCACATGTGCCTCTGCTACGCCTGTGGCCTCAAGCTGAAGAAGATGAACAACGCATGCTGTCCCATCTGCAGGCGCGCCATCAAAGACATCATCAAGACCTACCGGAGCACGTAGGTGGGAGTAGGGTGGGAGGGGCGGTGGCGTGACGGTGTGAAAGGCCCGTGCTTGAACTTGGATTCGACCCCTGGATCTTGAACTCGAATTTGACCTCAAATCGAGACCATCAAGCGCTACATAAGGGCGTGAAATGGTGACGTGTGTCACAGGCCCTGTGCGTGAACTCAAATTTGAGGGGAAAAATGTGTGCAGACGTGGTGACAATGATTGTGACCCGAATTTAGCCTGGGAAGGAACATTGAAATCTTCATCAAGGGACCTACTGAAGTGTGTAGGATTTGAAGAGGGGGGGGAGGGGGTGTTGTGACGTGTCAATGGACCTGGCTTGAACTCGGAACTCAAGTTCAATTTTGTGGAAAAGCCATACAAATGATTGTCCATAAACCAGACGCCAAGGGCCCACTGAGGACAACGTTGTAGTGTTGGGGAGATGGCGTTTGGGACCATGCCAAAGGTCTGCGGTTTTTAATTTGAAGTTGACCTCAAGTTGTTAAAAAAAAGCATAGAAAAAGAAATGGTCAGTCAGAGATCAGCCTTGGGGTGGTGTGCATTGCTCCATCTGCAGAAGGTCCATCCCGACCCATTGAAGTACAAAGGAGTAGGAGCAGACGTACTCGACGTGAGACTGTGTCAAGGGTTGCAATTCTTCAAATTCAAGCTGGAGTTTGTTAAAAGCCATAAAAAAAATGATCGTTCAGAGATCAGACTCGGGGGTTGTTCAGACAGGGCGTGTGTTTGGGCAGTGAGAACCGGGCTTATAGTAGCTTGTTTCACGTGAGAACATGCATTGTAAAGGTTGGCACAACGTGTGGGATATTGTTTTTGTTGGATGTGAAATCTGTGCTCAGGTACCCTACAGCAAGATATGTCGAAAGAGGACAATAAATTACATGTAATTATTATTATTATTATTATTATTATTATTATTATTATTATTATTATTATTATTATTATTATATATCATCTCTTTAGGAAACTTGCCATGACGCGACCTGCTCGGGAAAAAAACAAGTATTTTATTAGGTTTTATTGTGTAACTTATGACAACCAATCCAGACATGCTCTGAGGGCTGAAAACACTAAGCGTGAGATAAAGGATTATTTGATGCACCACTGCGAGAGGTATTTCTCCTCCGGTAAATCCTCATGATCTCATCAAACTACGTGCTAATCTCACTTTCTCTCTCGGAATCCGAAGAGAAAAAGGAGAAGGAAGAAGTCTCAATAGCTGCGGGAGAAATGAGCATGAGCGATGATGATGATTCAATCACTGTAAGGCAATTTCAGAGAGGTGAAGCTGTCCAGAAGGGTAGGAAAGAACGAAAGGAAATAAAGAGAGAAAGGGGAAAGGAGAGGCTGGACTGTAATTTCATCAGCAGCCGTCTCACTTGATTTACCCGAAGCTGTGTGAGGTAGAGAGAAAGAGAGAGAGGGACTCGAGGTGAGAAATCAATGTCAGACCGAATTGAGCGGCATTTGGAACAATTACTGGGTAAAATGGCCAATAACTTCTCAAAATGAACAGTTTTCCAAATAGATTTAATCTGCAAAAGTGCTCCTCTTTTTATCGGGTAATGCGCACAGAATCTTCTCCTCAAAGCACAAAGGTGAAATTGTTTAAAAAAAAAAAAAAGCAGGGAAGACAAAGTTTTGAGCAAGGGAAGCGTAAAAACCGAGATGCATGATGATGGCTCTGTTCTCCCCTGTTGTCCTTTAACCAATAGATTGCGTGAAGGGGAAAATGTGCAGACAGTCTCGCTGCAGAAGGTCTCATAGGCGATGATGATGTAAATCAGTGGAGGGAAGTCAAGTGTTGGAGGAGGGAGAAAAGACAGGTGGAGGATCTAAAAGAGGATGTCCAATCCAAGGGAGAGAGAAGAGACACGGTGGTGGAGGAAGAGGAGGAAGGCACCTTGGAGCGAAGTCCGCAACTGCTCGAGTTTCACCACGGATATAAAAACATTTTTGTATCTATTATTATTAAATGTGACTCATGTCTTGCAAATCCAGTCCTGTTGCCATGGCATCACTGGCTGCTCTGGGATTGGTAATTCGTCAAAAAACAAAAAGAATTAAAAAAACTGAACCAGCAGTGAACAGCAGGCTAGTAGTTTTTCCCAGGGTTATGTTGCAATACGGCAGCAAAGGAGTCAGTTTGATTCTCTGCTTGGTATCGATGCTAGAAGTGGATAGATGCTCACCTCCTCTGTCCTCTTACTTCAAGTGACAGTTTTCAAGAGTTTGAGTGAATTATTATTCATAAATGATGCCATTCACAATAATGTCAATCATGAGTCTGTTTACAATTGACAAAAAAACAACTAAAGGCTGTATTTTATTCGCACATGTTAAGTCGGTGGTAAGGCGTTTTAGGCCAAGGCCATTTTTTTGAATATCGTGTTGGATATTTGCAT
Source organism: Melanogrammus aeglefinus (assembly GCA_900291075.1). Taxonomy (NCBI): domain Eukaryota; kingdom Metazoa; phylum Chordata; class Actinopteri; order Gadiformes; family Gadidae; genus Melanogrammus; species Melanogrammus aeglefinus. Next base: position 145,284 of record OLKM01001256.1, on the reverse strand, counting down.
ATCAGTTATGTAGATGCTGCTTTCCGTTTGTTAAGATAAGTTGATGCTCGCTTCAAAAACAAAACAACAAAGAAAAGTCAGGATTATTTAATATTTCGCTTCTCCTTAATCATTTTTACTCATGAATTTGAAAGTCCTTTAACGCCGGTGGTGTTGTTTATTCATGGTATTCAGTCTATCATTATGATGAATACAGCACTATTGATTTAGCAGGAGTCTTGTGTGCCTTTTAAAAACAAAACAGGGGAGTCTGAGCAGACATTGCACAGTTTCAACACTGTGGAAACCGATTGTGTATTAGGAGGAATATTCAGGTTCACTGTAATTCAGTGTCACTCTGCCATAATGTCTATGGCCTAAAGCCACAACAACACAACTATGAGTACTAAATGCAATCTTGTGACTTTTCTGAGGCAGAACGTTCAGACTTAATATCTGTGTGCTTAATATCAGTGTTTAAGCGACTGGGTGCTGTGAATATATTTTTACAAATATCTGAATATATCCGTTTAATATGTAATACATACATAATACTGGAATTGTGTTGTTTGCCAAGCTTCTACTTTCCCGCTTTTTTTCAGTTGACCAAATTCGAACATTCAACTAAATAGATTGTTCTGAAATATTTTACTGAAAGAAATACTAATGATAAAAAAAGAACATTATTCTGTACATTTTCCGATTTATTTATTTTGTCTTTGGTGTTACAGATTATCACTGTTTATTTTAAATGTATTTTATTGTAGAACAAATGTTAGCAACACTATTTTCTGTAGCTTACCTTCTCTAGCATATAAAAGATAGTATTACTTCTGTTTTATGTTGTCAGTAGGCCTATCTCTTCCCTTCGTTGGGCAATTGATGGTGTTGGCGTTTCTGCTTTTGCACAGAATGGTTTTCAAACAGACACAGACGGTGCCAATACACTTTTAATCATGACAAACCTATTTGATTATTTATTTAATGTGACCAAATATGTAACGATCAGGCTAAACTACCCCACGAGAGGGCAACAAATAGCTGTTTTGTCTGTTATCATCTGCAACCAAATTCTCAATTCTAATCATGAGAAACCAAAAAACGTGTATAATTCAAACACAACCAACACATTTCAAAATAAAGTCTGATAAGCTTTTGGATAGTGTGTTTTTCTGCTTGATGAAAAGGCTTACTTCAGTATGGCTGCACATTGGATTACAGCCTTTGCATCTTTCAAACTAATCTTATCTATAGCTGGATTTCAAATAGTTATAGATTATTTTCATTATCCATTCAACATTTTTCACTGGATCTCTTTGAGTGGCATAACTGATATCCTCTTCAATCCTCATGACCCAGTTATAATTGGGCTCCACTGACTGCAGCCATCCACTTCCATGTCTCAGATTCTCCCGCTCATTCCTATGCTGCCGCCATTAATCCCAGTAGTGGGCCCAGTCTTGTGTAACATCCTTTGTCTATGAATAACAAGAGACAAGGGCTTTTAGTAAACAGCCATAACTCACGGAGGAGCTGTTTAGAGACGAGCTATGCAGACCTGGCTGCGGTTAGCGTCTGTTATTTACTACCCATGGATCGCCGACACGCTGACTCTCCTTAACGTTTTTTAGACACCGCTCCACACAGATTGGACCCGCAGGGTGTGTGTGTGACACGCAGACATGAAACAGGCGTCGGGTAAGGGGGAGGGTTGTGGATGTTAAGCGGGGCGCGAATGTAGTTGGTGTGCGTGTGTGCGTGTACACACAGACTTTCCATTGAGACCTTGCAGTGAACCTGTCCTTCTTTGAATCTTAGAGGGAAAAAATAAATGGTGTTCGGGTGAAGTGTAGTAGCCAGGATGTTCCAGGCGCCTCCGTCCCAGGCAAAATGTACTGGGTTGAATGTCTACAAATTACAAACATACTCAGTAGGCATCCGAAAACGAATCATTTCCTGGTTCGTCCTGCTCCTCAATGACCTATGCATGGTTTGGACACTTCAATAGCCTACATCTCAAAAAACAAATATCTGGTTTCTAGATATTCACTGGACATCTTCTTCACTGTAAATCTCATAAAAGTGTCTAATAAATGACTAAATAGTCAAATAAAAGCGATAATTAACGTTATTCCAAAACTGTGATTAGGCTGTTAAAGTGCTAAGTAATGCTGCCCTCCAGAGGCTATAAGAAGTAGGCCTAGGCCTACTTGTTAGCCAGACAGTTTCAATATATTGCTGGCCAGGTGGCAATAATATAGGTAGGTACGTATTATTTAGTACTTACTTGGACAAATGGCATATGAGAGTTTCAAGTTAATGTTAACTACCTGATTTCTGAATGAGAGCGTTTTCATAGAAAATTGTTCTGAAGCACAATAAGTCTCACTGATGAGACGAGAGGAAAACAATAGAAAGAACGAAGATAGAGATTATAATAAATAAGACTGAGCCAATGATTATGTGCATTGAAGTGCATTTAATTTACTTAATTTGGCACGGTTATTATCGTTGTTCACACAGTTATTATAAAACAATAATGAGCGTCTGTAACTTAAAGCTGAAGTCAATTTTACTGCCCAGCAGAAACTGAAAAGGCAATCGAGATTATGCTTGATTCAATATGTTTAATTTACAATTTGGCCTCAAATGACTTCATAAAATAATGAGACTCCTATCCCGGAACAAGGTAGTTGTTCATACCACTAAAATCCTTTTTCTTTATTGTTTAATTTACAAAGTGTTCATAAATATTGTCAGCTGTTTAAAAAAGGGAGGTAACAAAAATGTCATTAATTGCTGAAATCGCACCATAAAAATGAAATTATTAACGAGGGGTTATTTGGATTGCATCAGAGATTTGGTGGTACATGTTTAAATAAGAAAGGCAATACTTTTTTCTTATTAGACAAAGTAATACTTTAAGAGCATGAAATGGGTAAAATATCAAAATAAGAAACAAGCCATGCAACAAAACAATATGACGATGACAGAGGGTTCGCAAACATCGTTTTTGGTTGTTTTCTTCATCAATCGAAAATTAGAAAAGCTTACCAGCCTTTGGCATTGTCTATATACTGAAAGCATTTTAAACATGCATAACTTTATATGCTTGAAAATGTAAAAATATAAAACAATATTAACCAAAATGTTAATATATTGAACACATGAATTTACATTCAGTCTTTCATGTTGCACGTAACAATTGTAGAAGAGCAAAGTAAAACAGATTCTTGTTTTTTTTGCAGAAGTCTTGATCATGATTTCTTGTCATGATTTGGTCTTAAAGCCTGATGAGAGGATGTACCTGTTAAGTTTCCAAATCTCGGGCAGATGTTCAGTTCTTTATAACTGACAAAATAAAGTCTCTGTGTAAACGTTTTTTTACAAGCATGTACAGATGTGTCGCCATCTCTCCACACTGTGGGATGTGGGGGGGGACTAGTGTTTTTTCTCGAGGTAATTGGAAGGCACCCACCCTTTCCGGGGTCGCCCACTGTCCAGCACCTTGCAGTACCACCACCCGTTGGGGTTCCGCTCCAACACCTCCAGACTGGTGCCCTCCGGGAAGCCCATGGTCTCCTCGTCACCGTGGTAATCGGCGATGGAGAGGTACAACTCCCGCTGCAGGTTGTTGTGGATGATGTGGGGCTTGGGTCTCACCGTGGACACGGGGATGGTGGAGGGGGACGAGGTTGCGTTCTTCTGGCCCAGGGACTCAGCGCTGCCCGTGCCCGATCGGTTCCTGCCGGGCATGGTCGTCTTTGCCACGGAACTGGCGCTGTGTGTCGGCACGGGTCCAAAGGAGGCGTGGCGCCTCACCGTCGGGCTGGAGCGCGGCGGGTCGGCCGCACTGAGGGACTCGTTGCGGCGCAGTCGTGGGCTGCCCGAGAGGTGGGCGCCGCCCGGCACGTCCGTTAAAAGGGCCATGGGCGCTGAGATGTAAACGGACTGAGGCCGTACCACCTGCTGCTGCTTGGTGCTGCCTCCGCTGCTCTGGTGCTTGAAAGCAGAGAAGCCATTGAAGAAGCCACCGGGCTTGGAGAAGCCGCCGGGGGGCTTGCTGGGGATGGGCGGGGTTGCGCGTTTGAGGCTCTGGTTGATGTTGTTGAGTGCCTGCACGCGCTGCTCATTCTTCTCCAGGCTGTTGGACTTGCTGACGCTCCCCGGGGACTTGGTGGATGGGCCGCCGTCCGACTCAGAGCCGGCCGCGTCGTCCTGCGCCCCGACGGGCTCCAGGTAGTAGGTGGGCGCCCAGCCCTCGGCGTCGCCCAAGCGGATGTACCACCAGCCGCTCTCCTGCTTCTCCACCACCTCCACCTCCGCCCCGGCCGGGAAGCTGATCTCCGTGTCCTGGACCTTCTCGTACGGGTCGGTGGTGCGATACCAGCTGCCACTGGCGGAGCAGCCTTCCGGCTCGAAGTCCCCCCCGCGGCTGCTCTTGGAGTGGGTGGACGAGAGGTCCGAGGTGCTCTGGGAGGAGAAGGAGTCCTCGGAGGAGATGACTGACGCCGTCTCAGAGTCCTCTCCCTTGGAGGCCTTGCAGCCGTTCTTGAGCTGCCCCGTGGGGCGCAATTGTCTCCTCAGGGTGCTGATGTCCATCTTGTCGGCGCTGGAGGCCTTGGAGAGGTGAGGTTTAGGCCTCACCACCGGCTTTGGTTTGCAGGCCCACTTGCCGGATGAACCAGACTTACTCTGGTCCTCCTGGTCTCTCGGGGGTCTGGACTGCTGGGAGAGGTCTGGGGTGGATCCGGAGGAAGGGGATTTAGGGCTGGTGGGTGATTCCTCGGCTTTGGCGGAAAATGGGAGGCTGTTGTTCAGGTCGATCTTGAGCTTGTTCACGGTGGGGGGGGCCTTGCCCGGGGGTTTACTGGAGCTCGCCGATCGGGCAGTGTCCACGGCGACGACGGGCGGAGGGCTCCTTGCGGGCTCCCTGCTGCACTGTCTCTCCGGGGTCTCTCGGAGGAACGGCCTGAAGCCCTCGTTCTCGTAGATGCACTCTCCGTCGCCGTCGCCGTCGTTACAGTCCTCAAAAGACTCGCCCAGCTTGGAGGAGGAGCTGTGCGGCGAGGACGCCGGACTGGGTTTGGAAGACGACTGGTTCAGATCCTCGCTCTTACAGTCCACCAGCGACCCACCGCCCCGCAGGAACTCAAACTCAGACTCCATGTCCAGGTCGCCGATGGCGGGGACGTCGTATTCTGGCTCTTCGTAGACGGGCCGTCCTGCCGAGACCGGGGACTCTGGGGCCTCCGACCCAGGACTGCTGGGGATCTCCACAGAGTCCTGCTTCTTAACGGGCGGGGCCGGGGGCGGGACTTTGGGCCGGGTCAGTGTGCTGGTGCGGCGGTTCAGGTTAGGCTTTCTTGCGCTTGTCGATGTAGGAGCAAGGAGCCCAGCCTTCACGCTCTCCTATCTGCACATACCACCACCCACCCGAGTTCTTCTCAATAACCTGGAGTAGGCAAAAGTAGGCAATAGATTATTATCCTGTTTCTGCATTATTTTCTTACTAGCCATTTGGGGTAAATGACCTTGACTATACGGAGCAAATTTAAACTGACACGGAAATTAGTTTTTATTGTTGTGTAGTTTACAAAAGTTCAATTTATATCTGCTATGATTATTTTCAGCAGCCTAACTTGTTCATTTCTTTGGATAAATCGACTGCCAAATGAATAACCTCTAGCATTGAGGTTTGATGAGAATTTTTCTCAGTATGAGATACTGAACTAATGTTGGTATTTTCACGACCTGCGTAATCTGTTAAATATAGATAGTATACGTCTTTAAATGTGGAAAACACATTTTTATATGTATTCTCATTTATTTTGACAACTATAGCCTGAATGTATTAATTTGTTTTGCTAATTAGTGAGAACAATATAACGGTTACATTAGCATAACTAGTTACGGCTTATCTATGTAAGATGATGTTCACAATGTTTTTGCCTTTGTGATAGGAGAGATTCCTTGGGAAACCTGTTGACTTCGCATCTGCTATGTATTTTCATAGACAATAATGTTACAGGTATGTACAATACACTTAAGTACATTTATTTATGTGTCTTCAGTTCCAAAACAAAACCAAGATTCATGTTCAACCGGTCACAGGTGCACCAGAACTACAAATATATTAATGCATAACATTTTTTAAGTGTATTATTTAAAACAGTATCTTACCTCGGCTTTCTGTCCCCCATTGAAGCTTATACCATCTGATATACATGACTGGAATTCCGCAATGGTATAGTACTCGGCTTCGACTGTAGGGGGCTCTGGAGGGCATGGCAATTGAAATCCCTGTGTGCACAAAAATGTGGGACTTTAGACATACTTTTGTGCGGAAATGTGGTAGGATAAGTGAGTTAGTATAAATGGAAATATAAACATTTACCAGAGTTGTGTCTCTTCGAGGAGGAGGTTTTTGCCTCAGAACTGGAGATCCTTATAAACAAAAACTACAAAAAGGATCAGACACATTTTGTGGAATTTGAATGAATTTACATTAAATTAACGTGTTGGCATTTAGCAGACACTATTATGCAAAGTGGCTTTGATGTAAGACTGAGGAATAATCAAAGCGGAACAAATGACATTGGCATGAGTACAGATTTCAAGTCCTGAAACAACCCTGCAGCCCATCATACAAATCCCATTATCCAAATCATCCTACAAAGTCTTTTACAGAGCCTTTATCCAAAATAACCTACAGTGACTTCAGATACATGTCATTAAGTCGCAGGTGGAGGTTCGGTCTTACGCCCACAGGTGAGCTGCAGACACTGCGGTTTGAACCCAGAACCTTTTTATTGAGGTAAATAAAATCCATGATAAAAAAAAACACAAACAATTGTCTCAAAAGTGTTAAGGACATACCGATCTCCACCCGATGAGGGGCGATGCGCGCGACTGCCGGTGAGGCGGGTTGAGGGGGCGAGGACGGCTCCGCCTTGCTTTTAGCCTCCAGCAACGGCGGGGGTGGCATGGTGGGGCATGCGGTGGTGGCGGTGACACCGGTCACATTTGTAATGGGCTCCGTGCAGGGAAGTGGTAGGCTTATCTGCCTCCGCGCCAACATGGGGCTCTCCTCAGGGAGGGAAGCCGGCGGCACGGTGTCCTTCTCGCTCAGCGGCTTCTTGTTGTTCAGCAGGTTGCTGATCTCCATGATGTTGCCGATGATCTCGACGGGGCTCGCCGTCGACTTCTTGCGCTGAGAGGTGAAGTCTTCCTTCACCTTTTTCAGGTAAGAGGCCGGGGCCCAGCCTTCCTTATCCTGGTACCTTGAGGAGTGAGAGAGACCGACTGAGTCATTGGGTGCTTATCCCTCTGGCTTATGTTATATCCCCAAAGCCCCAGGACAGAGACGGGGACTCTTGTTGGGTGAGACTTTAAACCAACGTCCTGATTGATCTCTGTGGTCACAAAAGAACCCATGGCACTAATCAGCACCACAAGACCCTATCCCTGGTCTCTAATTGGATCGTTAGATTCTTAATTTCTCAACTGGGATGGCCAGTATTTGTGGTACGCAGTATGGTGCAAATTAGCTGGTGTGCGTCCCCAAGGTGGGTGCTACACACCGGTAATGAATGAAGTGTGTGGATAAGGGAGACATTTTCCAGGCCTCAGATGTCTTGAGTGCCCGAAGGTTACCTGATAAACCACCATCCCTCCAGGTTCTTCTGGATGACCTCCACGATCACTCCCTTCTCGAAGGCGATCTCGTCCTTGCCTTCGCTGGTGTAGGGCTGTACTGTGACATAGCTCTCCTCTGATGGCAGTCCAGAGGGGAAGAGGCAAGGGATGTTAGGACACAGCTCGCAGGAAGGAAGGAAACTTATTCATAAAAAAGAAAACATAGATATATAGTATATATAATCAGGCTTTTCCCTGGCTCAGATTGGGCCTTTGGCGGGGTGACTACACACGATTTGTCTGCGACGGCCCGGCAAGTAAAGGCAATGTCTGTTTTACCTTATTGGACAGATATCTATGAATTTTCTGGTTATTTATAAGCATTTGATAAACACAGATATGTATTATGCTTAAATAAATAAACCCCATTAACAAAACTGGTAAAGAAAATAAATATTGTATTACAACATTGGAAGGACCAGGCAATTGCAGTGGTACTTGACTGATCAATTCTGATCAGGTTCTTGGTCAGAATTGATCAATTCTGATCAGGATCAATAGCTACTCATTGGTAAATCTGAAGTCATTGAAACTTTTTTTTCTTCTTTAAAGCACAAACACAAAGGTGACTCTTAACACAAAGGAATGCTATCTGAACCCGCCCTCACTTTCTTCCCTTCTTCATCATTCACCTCGTGTCTCTATCTAATTTATGCTTTGAAAAAAAGCAAATGTAAATGTCTAATGCCCGCAGATTACATTCTGTTTGCTCACGTATTCTGTTTGCTCACGAGAACTATCCAGGCACATTACCGAGGATTCTTGTGTGGTTAATTATGCGCTTATAGCAACGGTTTACGCAACGGCTTGGTTGTTGGTAGGTTTTATATGTTGTGATTCTATGTTGTTTGTAAAGCTTCTTTTTTTTTGGAATTCTTGTAGACATCCTTTAAAAATAAAGTGGGCTGGGATGTAGTTTAGGCTTTGGGATTTTATGCTTAGCCGCAAAAGGAAACAAGATCCACTTGTTTTCTCACCGCCAGTCGTCTCGGCAGTACGAGACAGACCAGCAGGTCCAATGTGGAGATTACCTAACACGATTCGTCAGGACGTTCTTCGTCTGTGCTAGCCAGCCAAAGACCATTCTTATCAATGGGTCTGATTGGTTGGCTTCTCGTCAGCATACAACGTACCGCCCTCCACTGGCCAAGGGACCATATTGCATCCAAAATCAATTTGTTCAAAGATTACTTTATTTCACGCTTTCTTGATTAACTGTCTCTTTGATGTCGACATTATGATTATGCGCCCAATAATGGAAATACCTGATGATAATCTCCAATTTATCATCATGTCAATAAGGTTAAATTTAAATTGTAATTTCCTACGATAAAATATGTATTTCTTTCTTAATTTCTGTGCTGTGTGCACACCAAGCAAGACCCCTTGGGATAAGGTAAAACGAACCCTAAACCCCATGTTTATTTGTGACTTCCCAAGAGGCCATGGGGCACATTTGGAGACAGTTTCCTGCCATTTTAGAGCAGGGATCTCAACATAAACAGACATTCTGCAGTCTGTTTGAAGAAATTGGAGAAGAAACTGAACTGTACACAACTAGCCACTGGGCTGAGCAGCAGAAATCAATACTGTAATTTAAAAATACCTTTTCTTTCCTTTGGCATTGTATATCAATGTAGTATACTGAACTGATACTTGGATTGTTATAGGAGAGAGAACTACATTTATTTTGCACCAGTTCCAATATGTACATATGGTCCTGTAAACAAATTAGTGCATGAGGACATTTTCTGTTTGTTTAGATTTCTGTCTCTAAATGCTCTGAGGCTTCTGGACGCTTGTTTGGAGCATTTCCTTTTACTGAGCAAGCTGTCCTGAACCTATTTTCAACAACCACAATGACAGTGGTAGACATGGCATTTCTAAATCAAGATATTTTCCCCAAAACCCATTGTGTACTTTTTACTGTGAGCTGATTTATTTTGATGAGCCAGCACAATGTTGGTCATTTTTATTTTTTGTGAAGCAGGATTATGTTCCTCGTGTGGAAAAAAGGCCTCCCAGAGCTGCTTGGTGGAAAGTGTCTAAAAGCACAAGTTAAACTTAAACAGCCCTAGTGCTCATTCCTCTGACTGCTGTCCAACTGAAATATTGTAATAAAACAGAAAAAGTATGATTTAGAGGAATTATGGGCAAAAAGTTGTGTTTCTTTGTTGTTTACAAACCGACTCATATGGCAACGTCATAGAATAGAGAAAGGTACCCACATTTACAGTTGCTTCTTAGAAGCAAAGCAAAGTTGCTAAATATACCATTCACTATTCCAAGCCCTATTACTGCACAACTTCTGATGGGCGGTTGAGATCCATTCCTTAAATAATTTGGAAAATATCGGTCCAGGCAAATTATACTCAATTATAGTAAGATGCAGTACTTGCATAGAGAAATCTTCTGATTTAATGTGAGGTCGATTTACATAATTGTAGCATTGAGTTTCGCTTTCACTTTCAAATGACTTTAGTGTCAGTTAGTGGTTATTATTGTGAGTAGTGGGTTGCGGGTCATGATAACAGCGTGACTTAAAGACAGCATGGGGAAGAGGACCAAACAACATAATGTAGCCACATCAGGCGTATGAAGTGGGAGACCACACTGCATGAAGGATGGGGAGGGGGGGGTTTAAGTCGGGGAGGGGGTGATGAGGAAGAGAAGGGGAGATGGAGGGAGAGGAGGAAGGTAAAGGGTCATGGAGGGAGGAAGGTGAGGAAGAGGGGGAGACGGATGAGATTGTAGATGGAGGAAAGGGAGAGTTGAGGTGGAATGGGAGATGGAGGCAGGGAGGGGATTAGAGGGGGAGAGGTAGTACGACCGAAGAAGGGGAGCGGGAGGGAAGGATGGAGGTAGGATAAGGAAGGCAGTGAGGCCGGGGGAGGGAAGGGTAGATAAAGTGGAATGGGTGGAGAGAGGGAGGAGGAGGTGCAGAAACAAGTCTGGTGTCACCTCGACTTTGCTGCCTGCTGATGACACCACCCAAAGTCCAGCGCCGGTCCAGCCTCTTAAGGTGAGACTTGCGTCGCTTAGTGACTGACGGAGGGATGAGTGAGGTGTTATTTAGACACACAAAGACACATAGAGCACACCATGGGGTAGGAACATGGGTTGGGGGTTGGGAAGCAAAAAACAAACATTTGCAAACACAAAACATGGATGGAACTGTTAAAGGGTGTTATTAGTGACATGTGGGAACATCTAACAAGACCACATAGTGACGGTGAGTGAGGACAGATGAGATGATTGGTTGGATGATACCAGGAAGGAAGGCTTGAAACAACCTGAGCCACCTTCTCTCTCCATGGCATATAATTAGCATTGTTGTTTACTAACATCTGGGGCGCACATTGCAGCTCGAGACGGCTTAAGAGTTCAGTCCTGTGTGTCTGTGTGTGTGTGTGTGTGGTGTGTGTGTGTGTGTGTGTGTGTGTGTGTGTGTGTGTGTGTGTGTGTGTGTGTGTGTGTGTGTGTGTGTGTGTGTGTGTGTGTGTGTGTGTGTGTGTGTGTGTGTGTGTAAAACCTGGTTATTATAAAAAACATTGACTGGGGGATACTAGCTGTCAAAAAGCAGATATGGAAGAAACAAGTTTAACTCTAAATCAAAATGCCAAATCATTTTTAATAATTCAGACCCAACCAACCAACTATAGGGATACACATTTAACTTAATACATTTAACTCAAGAGCACTTTTCATTCAAGAACCAGTCAAACCATCCTTTAGAAAGCACCAAATATATAATATATAGTGACATAACACGTTACACGTTACAATAATATCCCAATATCTCAATATCTAATTTCTCTGCAACAGAGTTAGTGAGTTGACTGCTAGAGGCTGTGGAATTGACAGCAATGCACTGATTTGTGGTGAGACATTCTCTAGCCTGACCGGGCCAATAAACAATAAGTACACTGACGGGTTCTCTCTACGACAACTATCTGCCAGCTATCCGTGTCTGCGAAAAATGCACCATTTTGTGTGCGTGTGCACACACACATGGTTTTGTACACGTGAGCATATTTGTGTGGCCTCTGCGGTATGCAAGTGCATATTTGGTATGCATGCATTAAGGAATATTCAAGTAGTAAATAAGGGTTTTGGAAGTCCAAACAGGGTGGGTGAAAGTTATTCATCGCATTGTAAAACTGTCAAGCCATTACAGTAATGTATTCCGCTGGACTTTCCCGCCCTGAAGTCACAAGATATACAATACTAAAAGAGATGTGGGCTCCCCTTTAACCAAGAGCAGAAAGCGCAACAGCGTAAAGTTGTCTCTCTGACTGAAGTGATTGTAAATTACATTCATTAGCGATGTGCAGCATCATCGCTTTTGCCCCAGTTAACAAGCGTGGCGCCTACATTTCGTGTCTGAATGTGTATGCTGTCGCACTTAAAGCACTAACCTGTCAAAACTGAAATAGGACTAACTTGCAGCAGTAAACATCGAACAACTATTCCGGCTGTTTGTGTGAATTTATGATGCGATGTAGTTTGCCTGTGTCTGTTAAGAATCCGTCAACGTTAATTGTGAAATAATACGGAGGGAATGTGAAATGGGTTTAAGCACGATGACACCCGGCCACCTGGGGGGAATCTTGACGCTTGTGTGACCTATGTGAGCATTTATTGGAATATTCATAATTTATGTATAAGGCGTTTCCTGTATGGGATTTGGGGACTTGCAGACTTGCTCTGATTCCAAGAAAACATAAACAACACAACAAAGGATATTTATTCATTGGAAATGTATTCTTACTAAGGGGCTAGGTAATCGCGTGGCAAGCTGTCTAAACCCTAGCTGCTCATTAATTTATGATTTTGTTTTATAGATGTTCAGTCAATTTTGAATGGTCTTCTGAATGGTGAATGAATGGCGTAACTCTGCCATAGCCATTGATCTGCTATTTCAAAGCTGCTGCAATTGCTGATTGATCCAAAGTGACGCCACAGTGATCAAACACCATTGTGTTAATAACTATCTGCTGCTGGCAGGTGACAGTCAGCCCACAATAGGTGAGAGTGTGTGCTCTAATGATATGTTGTGTGTGTGTTGTGTGTGTGTGTGTGTGTGTGTGTGTGTGTGTGTGTGTTGTGTGGTGTGTGTGTGTGTGTGTGTGTGTGTGTGTGTGTGTGTGTGTGTGTGTGTGTGTTTGGCTTTTTGTTTCATCCATTGCGGAGGGTCCAATCTCGGCGGCGTACAGTGCCACCACTGTAGCGCCACATTCTGCTAAACACACCTCTGTGGACCTCGGTGGCCCCCATGGCTCCTGGCCCTCTTCCTGTCTGTATTGACTTAAGCTCGTCTGAATCAGTAGGCTGTTCACCGGAGAGTGGGGCCTAGCCACAGCTAACAGACAGATAGTGTGGTAGCCCTTGGGTGGTTCTGTTGTAATTTGTCCGAGATGGAAATATGTGTGTGTGTGTGTGTGTGCAAGTATTTTTACCATGATAAACTGTGCGTGTGTGTGTGTGTGTGTGTGTGTGTGTGTGTGTGTGTGTGTGTGTGGTGTGTGTGTGTGTGTGTGTGTGTGTGTGTGTGTGTGTTGTGTGTGTGTGTGTGTGTGTGTGTGTGTGTGGGTGTGTTTCTTTCTCGTAACATTTAAGTGTCTTACCTTCCCCAGCCTTGGAGGCCCCTAGGTCGAGGTCGTCTCGGGTTCCGCTGTGGGAGTTCAGATACGTGGCGGGGACCCAGCCCTGCTCCTCTGCGGTGCTCACAAACCACCAGCCTAATGGAGACACACACAGACACAGAGTTAGCAGGTAACTTAGCAAGCTTACCTAGCAAGTTAATCTAGCAAGCTAACCTAGCAGGCTATTGTATCGTCACATATATCTGCGGACAGATAAGACCTAGGACATGCTACATGTTAGCTTTCTATGATAGAGCTAATGTAGCATGTCATGTGAATCACACACACAAATTCCCCGGTAAGCTTTGCTATCAGGGCTAACTTAGCCAGCGCATATGTAGTGACTCATGCGTCTACAGACAAACCGTATGACAAAAACTAAACATGGTTATGCAAGTTAAGCTGTAACTTCAAGGAATGAGCTCATCTTGCACATGAATTAATCAATTATATCTTCTAGATAAATGTGTACGCTATCTATTAAATTCATTTATCTGCAGCTTTGATATCTGCAAAACCGCAGCTACACTTGGAAGATGTAGGCTATCTCTCTCACCCCTCTGAGTCATCATTTGAGCCTGTGCCCACTGGGTTGGTCTCTGGGCAGATCATTGGAAACATCTTTCTGGAGCAGTGAAATGAATTAGCAATGGACATGTAGAGAACTTGAATTGAGTCGGACTGATAGTCTTTGGCTGCAGAGCCAAAAACATCAGAGGGGAAGACAATTGTGGTATCTTATACAGCAACAGCATTCTAGGAACCTGCTTTCCATCAGTATCAATCATGGATCAATGGGTGTGACAAACTGAGCTGATGAAACTGGCCCCAAATTGGTATTTTGCAATTGTCTTATTGTTTGGTTTGGATTGGTATCATATGTGGAACGTTGGCGCCAGCGGGCTACACTGATAAATGACTTAAAACATACACACAACAGCACTGTTTCATTAAAGACATAATTTCATAATTTAGTTAGTTTTAGTTTTAGTTTTTATTGTGCTAGGCCTGAGGGCAGCAATTCCCACCAAACAAAATCGGTGGACATTTCGAAAATGTATTATGAAACAAAAAATCCTAAGACCGAAGCAGATCAAGTCTCCCTTCAACCTCACACACTTGTGTGTTACTCTTGACTGTGACAAACAGACACCGCATACAAATCGTTTGTAGTGGTAACACAAAAAAATAAGGCATGCAGCTCTCTCAACAGCTCTCAAGAGCAGATGTGAGATGCTGCATTGTACATGCTAATTCTGCCTTTTAAAGAATAAATGTTTTACAATGAGTTAAGGGCCATCAAATATGTCCATCCATGGTCCAAGTGTGATGTCTGACGCAATGGCATATCCTTTAGGCCCTAATAAACCAACAAACAAAGATCTGGGTTTAATTGGCATCTACTTTTTATGGAAAGTAATGAAACAAAAAAGGGAGATTTCAATGGGCTCTTCTTTCACTAAAATCTCAACAATTTATTGAGGTTTGAGAACAAATGTCTTGCTGTCATTGAACACCACCGAACTTGACACTGACAAAAAGGGCTTGGCTACAACGGGGGATAGCTCCACCATCAGTTGTGAAGTTGCACTCTATTACTGCACTCTACTCATACACTCAGGTTTAGGGTGGTTTAGTGTGGGTAGGGGAGCAAGAATACCTGCGCTGTGTCTGAAACAGAGCCCCGTGTTGGCCAGGAATCAAGAACATAACAGGCCGTGTAATGTGCTGCTCAACTGGCTCAGAAATCCCAGAACCCCCAGAATTTTGACCAGTTTCTAAATACTGACTGTACCCTTTTACTAAATATTTTCTTCTACTTTGAGGGAAAAACATTAGCTTAAAGATTCAACAATCTAAAATCCATCACCAAAAAAGTTACATTCATGTAATGTGCATGCTGTGTCGATTATACTTGACACAAACAAAGAGCATCCTTTTAAAGGCAGGAAATCAAGAAAAACACGTTTGTAAATTGCAGATAATTACGCTTAGGGAAGAAAAAAGTGGAATGTCCCAAAGCCAATGCGTCTTGTCCAAAGCCAATAAACATTTCTAGCTATGCCGCAAAATCCAATTCTCACACTACCATGGCATCATGGGAAAAGCAGTTCCCCTTCAACCTACGTTTTACAAACTGGCACTGACCCTGGTACAAATGTAAGCAAACACCCTCTCCACTAAATTGAAAGCATTCGGCTAAAACGTCTGAATGGGAATACAGCGCAAATGCACGGGGTCACCTGGACAGTACTGAGTAAACATGTGATGTTATTGATGGATTGGACCGCCACGGTTGTATTTTTTCCTGCCCCCCTTTCGGCAGGTGCTTGGGTTGAGTTCACTCAACCTTTAAAAGAGACCATAAAAGAACGAGGAGCAAAAAGCTGGCACACCCCAGTCCAACCATGATGACTTCCTGGCTCAGGCTTATATTGGGCAGGTGGGAATCAGGGCAATTAAAAGAAAAAACGATTCAAAACAGGGTCTGCTATATGTCTTTCATTATACGCCTTAATTCAAACAAGCAATTAGATTCGACCCAATAGCATTGGGACTTATTTATGCTACATTTTGAGAGCCAAAAAGTATTGAGGCAGATCTTGCGCAGATCTACGGGAATGGGAAAGGTGACCTCAGCAGAAGTATGCACTGTCTCTAACGTACTTTTTTCTGGGTAGAAGGGATGTTCAGCTATGGGAGGAATAAGATTGAAGAGGAATAGTTTCTGTGTGTGTGTTAGCTTGCGTTCATGTAGGTGCACATAGATAAGTGAATGTACAGGGGAGTGTGTGTGTGTGCGTGTGCGTGTGCGTGTGCGTGTGCGTGTGTGTGTGTGTGTGTGTGTCTGTGTGTGTGTGTGTGTGTGTGTGTGTGTGTGTGTGTTTGTGTGTGTGTCCACTCAATGTTAACACCCCCAGAAGGGATATCTTGTCTTGGCGGGAGGTTTTCTGCTTTCTGTCTGTTCTGTATCAAGATATGCAAAAAAAAAAAAAAGTAATGCAGCCAGACCGATATTTACATTACAACATTGCATATTCGGACTTTTTTGAACCCTTGGTATTATGAGAAATACCATTGGGCAGCTTCTTTGCAATGCATTTACTTCCCTGCGAGGGAAGAACCACAACAGCAGCTTGTGTTTCTGAGATCAGCAATATTATTTTTGCCTTTTAACTCTCCTCCTGACGTGATCGTGGCTTGAATACAACAAAATGATTCTTCCCCCCCCCAAGTGATTTCATATACACCATAAACATCAGAATGTTAAGATCCGAACCACACACATGAAACTAAAATGTTCACAACTTCAGACAGAGAAGAAAACGCCATCGGGTCTGACATGAGTGTGCAGAGACAGAGAGCGACCACAGCGCACTACAGATGGATGTGGGGGAGACACAGCAGGTTAAAGGTCATAACGGCTGATTATACGACGAGACATGCAGGACTTTGTCTTGGTTTGGGTACAGCCTTAAACAGAAATCAACAAGACCATCAACAAAAGTGTATCAACCAAGAGATAATGTGTAAATAACAACAGTGAATACAAAGACACTTGAGAGCAAAGAAATTCTTGCTCGGTATAATAACCAAATATATAATAATCCACTTTAGCCCTGAATTCCTGTTTGAATGTGTGATTGTGAGCTTACTGTTAATAAGTATGGAGTAACATGTGTTACAGTTATACAGCTGTGAAGGGTGGAATAACTGGCTGGATATTCTGGACGAGGGGAAACTGGGGTGACGTCAGCCTATGCCGAGCCCGAGTTACGGTTATTTAGCCTGCATTCTGCACATCTAGTTAGAGGACAGAGATAGGGAGAGAGAGAGAGAGAGAGAGAGAGAGAGAGAGAGAGAGAGAGAGAGAGAGAGAGAGAGAGAGAGAGAGAGAGAGAGAGAGAGAGAGAGAGAGAGAAGAGAGAGAGAGAGAGAGAGAGAGAGAGAGAGAGAAGAGAGAGGAGAGAGAGAGAGAGAGAGAGAGAAGAGAGAGAGAGAGAGAGAGAGAGAGAGAGAGAGAGAGAGAGAGAGAGAGAGAGAGAGAGAGACATAGAGGAGTCTTTTAGTCTTATTTGTCTACCATACGGTACCTGCCATCTGGAAACTCTATCAAGTTAAAGACCCCGGCCGCCATTTTTTACTGTAATCAACAACAGATTTACAGCTGAGCCAGAAAGAGTGAGCAGAACTCCAGATTCTCCATTTCCTCCTGGTCAATGGATCAACCAATAGGATTAATAAATAGCAATATCTATCTGATACATATTGTCAGGCTTTATCCATAATTATGAATGACTAGAATTGCAGATTGCCTGCATTACCCTCCATAGCGGAAAAAACAAACCAAAGTTGTAGTTTAATTGTTTAGCTGTGGATTGATTTAAGTGTTTTGTAGTGATAAGGAATGCAGTGGTTTAGTTTGTCAGCAGATATTTAACACCGCTGTCCAGAGTAGAGCGCATTGCAGGAAGGGAAAAAACAAACCCATTGATCCCCAGCTTCTTCTATTTATTAACAGAGTATCTGTTATCAGAGTGAAGGTGGGAATATATATATATCTAGCTACAAACATACACACTGTTCCAGTGTGTTTCCTGACACACCAGAGTGCTCCATTACCTGGGTCGCTCCTCTACACTGGGGGAAGTGAACGACGGCATAAAAAGGACTGTTCAAGAATATTCAAGGGCTGATGTTGACCTAAGGAACAACCTCACCTCCTTCTCGCCTCCTCAGCTTCTGAATGAACCCCCTCATGGCAATCTCTCTTTCTCTCTTCCTCGCTCTTTTTTTTTTTATGTGCTTCTGCGAATCGGAGACACAGAAATCCTTGGCTTCCCCTGCTCACTCTCGAACCTTAGAGAGTGGGTTTACCTTCATGGTCGAATCCTATGTGTGGGTGTGATGGATTGAATTCATCATCTGACCAAAAAGACGAGACTGTATTGCATGAAGAAATGTGCCATTCAGGAGCTACTACAGGGTTGAGGGCATCCTGCCCAAGGATAGTATGTTGTGGAAATTTGGGATTAATCCCAGTACCTTTGAGTAAGGAGTGGAACAACGTAGCCTTTCCACTAAACTACCCTACCTCACTCAAAGGATTTCCGGATGGATTTCAAAGATCCCCAATTACCGCAGATACACCGGGTGGTACTGGAGGGCTGGCTCGGGGGATGCCTGAGGGTCTGAGCGTTCAGGGATGTCTTCTCCAACACAGACATTCCATAAGATCATTTGGCATATTCGGATTCAGGCGACTTCATGACTTCATTCAAAAGGGGTTCTCTCTGAATATGGACCAAAGGCGAAAGGGATAGCCTGCAAAATAACATGAACTCTAAATTGAATTGAAAGTTGCGATTAACCGCAATTATTTTTCAACTGACCTGATAGTCAGGTGCTAAGTACTACAGTTTAACAACGGTGAGCGTTTAGTCCCATATAACGTAAGCCATGGAGGCATCCTGGAGGATACATTAAACTATTGTAATGAATAAACCTCCATGAAGCGCTACGTTTGGCAGGAAATGGCTTTTTCCATATTCCCTTCGAGTTTGACCCAGCACTCTCTCTGCTCTCTAGTAAGCGCCTCACTCTCTCCTGGCAACCTTGGGAAAAAAGACAAGAAAGAACCAACTAGTGGGAACGGGAGGAAGCTTTAGGCAACATGCTTTATGGAGTCATGAGGAATGTTTGGCTGATTTGGTTTCAATAGGTATCATATCAATTTATATTCCATAAAATACCAACTATAGAGTATGTCTCAAACCAAAAAAGTATGCAAACATACCTAATTTGAAAAATTGCATACTAGGTCCCAGAACTTGGCAGCAATAGCACTGCATCCAGAATCAACTGTGGACTGTATTGAAAAATGTTGTATCCACAAATGAACACATTGAATCATTGCAAAATAAAAACACTAAAGCAACTAATGCAGAATCGGCCAAGAACCCAAACAAAAAAAACGTCCTCATCAGACTAGCGCAATGGAAAGTCCTGCCCTGGCCGGGGTCTGCAAGCTGGAAAAGAGAGAAAGCTGAGCTTGCTTAAAGCCCTGACCTAGATTCAGTGCCCTGTCAAAGGCATATATTATCTAATCTAAGGTAAGGGAAAATCTATGACCACACTAAACAATCACAGGCAAAGCATGGTGTACATTCAGTATATAGCAGCTTCACTGAAAGGTGAGACAACCTTTGGCTCGGGATAACTCACTGAAGTAAAAATGTGCATTGGTGTTTCAATGTTTTATTTCTATCTTGGACGTTTTCCAAACAAAGCGATTGTGTTGCGGTGAATACAGTACAGTCTAGTGCACTGTCATGAATGGATGAATCTATTGATAACTAAATGCCTGCGTTAGCACAGCTCTGTGATTCCTCGGAAACTAATCCACCCTCTAGTAATCAAGAAATCAATGGAAGGTAATTCAAAGGTCTTTTCTTTTTTATGATTCCCCAACTTTAACTGATTACATCTGTAAGAGTTTCGGAAAGGATTTTCAATGCACAGCAGTTGATCTTGCCAAGAAGAACGGATGCTAAAACCTGATGGCTTTGCACCTGGTATTGTTAGTGTTTGCTGCTTTGGCTTGAGTTTGATCTGTGTCACCGATCCAGCCTGCCTTCATCTCCAGAGTGACGTTCAGCCCTGAGTTCATTGCTCTTGGAAGCAACCCCTGCACCAAGATGTAAGAGGGCGGGGGTTGTATTTACTGTAACTTCAAACACTGAAATTGTCCATTGGTGCCTCGTAAATATGTCAAAGGTGTTTAAGATGAATTTTAAGATGGATTTACATTGGATCTTTTGGTTTTAACCGCAGTTTTAACAGTTCAGTTGTCTTACAAACCAATAGTTTAGGAAACCTGGCAAGTTGCTCCAATAAATAGGCAATTATTACTTAATAGCAAGATAGCTTAAGGAAGTGGAAAGAGATATGGTATGAAAACACAATTTTCCTCCATGGAAACAAAAAAAGACACTGACCGGGAACGGTTTGGGTAATAAATCGGTTGTAGAGCCACTGAAACTTTCCTACTGTGCACGGATCATAACCCGAGCAAGATCCTCGAAAAGCGAGTGCTTGAGTTGCAGGGCGATCAAAAGCTAAAATATGCAGTTTGCCACACACTCTGCTTGAATGCACAAGGGGTCAAAGTTTCCACATTCAAACACATCCTGTAGCGGAGGTCTTGTATAGCAAAGACAGACTTCAAGGTGTTTGAATATCAACCTGAAGTGTGGTCCCCCCCCGTCCCCCCCGCCCATCCACCACCCCGCCCGCGGGGGGGATTGGGTCCTTCTTAGGTCCGGGAAGGGAAAACAAACTTGCAAACTGGGGGCCGGCCGGCCATGTAAAACTTCAAAGCAGAAACCACTCCATTAGCTCTCCCTTAAGGCCTCCCGAAGAGGGCATGGGGTTTCAGTCACGCTGAGATTAACCCATCCCAGGCGCCTCCGATCGCCATTTCCACTTTTCCTCTGCAATTTATATCTCTCCCAGAAGCCCTCTGACTTGGATTCATATTTTTTCTTTACGTTCGGAGCATGCCGTTGAAGAGATTGTTTTTCAGTCTTCCTTGGCGGAACCCACCACTATAAGGTCACTCTACCGTTTCAGATGATAAATGTTCCGAAAAGGGAAACGTCGGAAAAAGGTTTTTCCGTTTCTGGCTATAGTATTGAAACACTGGGAATGATCAACGATTGAGCTGTGTTCTATCCAAGAAGTATATATAAAAAAAAAAACTCCTTAGCATGCCTCATACCATAGATGGTGTTAGATAATAAACTGATTTGGCCCAACATCGATTCATGCATCATCATTTAAATTCATACCACCGTCAAACCAAACAATTGTAGTAACAAAAAGACATTATCAAAATAAAACAACCATTAGTGCTTATGCTATGTGCTTTGTTCAAAGACGATTGTGTTCCTAAACTTGACGCCATCAACGTCCTCCCAATGTGTTTCTACTCATGTCTTACGAAACCAGCTGAGTCAGGCCTCTCTGCAGCTGGCATTTGTAAAGCCCCCTCTATGTCTTCCCCTCTTTCCATTAAAGTAAAGCAAAATAATTAGAATAAGCCTAGAGGACATTCCTCCCGCTAAAGGCAACAGCTTGGACCCCAGCCTAAACCAACAACGGTGGCGGGGGGGGTCTGACTGCTGACCGAAGCATGGCGCAAACCCGGGGATGACACAAGCAAGAGAGGGTCTGCAGACAAAGAAGGGGTGAGCGAGAGAAAAAGGGGGGAGCGAGAGAGGCAAGAGGACTGGAGAGAGAGAGAGAGAGAGAGAGAGAGAGAGAGAGAGAGAGAGAGAGAGAGAGAGAGAGAGAGAGAGAGAGAGAGAGAGAGAGAGAGGAGAGAGAGAGAGAGAGAGAGAGGAGAGAGAGAGAGAGAGAGAGAGAGAGAGAGAGAGAGAGAGAGAGAGAGAGAGCAAGAGAGAGAGGGAGCAAGAGAGTGGGAGAGGAAGGGTGAGATAAGGAGAACAGGGGAGGGGCTGTATCAGGGAATGGAATCAAACACTGTTTAAACAAAAGTGCTTGAACGTGTTCCGTTGAGGGCCTGGATAACAGCTGGCAAACAGGCCAACCTGCAGATTTTTTTTGTGCATTTGTTGTTGTATGAATGTGTATACGCGTGTGCACGTGAGGATTTGTCATTTGGCACACCAGTGTCTTCTGTGCCCCTAACTGTATGCAGTAAATGTGTGTGTGTGTGTGTGTGTGTGTGTGTGTGTGTGTGTGTGTGTGTGTGTGTGTGTGTGTGTGTGTGTGTGTGTGTGTGTGTGTGCGTGTGCGTGTGCGTGTGTGTGTGTGTTGTCGTCATCGTCGTCACTTACCACTCTCGCTCTTCTCGATGACGTCCACCACCTCCCCGGCCAGCAGGCTGATCTCGGCCGGCTCCTGCTTCTCGTAGCCGGCCACCACCACGTACTGCTCCAGCAGCATGGGGTCGGACGCGTCCAGACCTGGCGTGGACGGAAAGAAGCACGCCGTCAGCCAGCTGCCGGACATGGACCCCCGAGGACGGCCCCCCACGGGCGCCGGCCGCTGTGCCATCGGCCCTGTCGACCACTGAGGGCTCCTTGGCCAGTGACAGAGAGGCACTCAGCACATCTCCGCCCTGCCAAGTCCCGTCTGGTCCCAGAGAGGCGTCCCTCCTCCCTATCTCCAGCCCAGCATCAAGGGGCGACCAGGGAGACCCAGGGACCTGAGGAGGAGCAGGAGCAGGAGGAGGAGGAGGAGGAGGAGGAGGAGAAAAGGCCTCTCTCCACAACGCAAGTCATCAGGCGCTTGGCTCGGAAGAAGATCCCATCTGGTAATGTAGAGGGGCCCCTACGTCCGTATATAGTCCAACAACAGTTGCAACGAGGAGAAGGCGAAGGCAATAAAAGAGAAAGACGTGGACAAGAGGATAGTGAACATAAGAACAGAAAAAGGAGGGAGAGGAAAGGAAAGAAGGAAAGAGAGCGGTTGATGTGGAAGCGGAGGAGAACTAGGGAACTAGTGACCCAGTTGTGGACTGGACAGTGCAGAGGCAAAGAGAAACAGTTTCCTCTGGAAAATAAACAGTCTGCTAAAAAGCCTCCTTCTCTCTGGTCGGGGGGGCCGGAGTTGGAGAAAGAGGAGTGGGGGGGAGGGGGGGGGCGGGGAGTAACGTACGCCAATCATACAAGTCGACACTGGAGGCCTTAAATAGAACCAGATGAAGGAGGCGGGAGCGGAGCTCAGCAGGCCCGCCCTCTATCTCTATGAAACACTAGAGCTCTGACTAAAGCATGCACACCAGCCAATCACAATCCTTTTCTGCTCCTTTTTTTTTCTCTCACCAGCCAATAGGAATCCTCCCAGCGTTCTTTTTTTTCTCTCCAATTTTTCGAGTTAACTTTATGAGAACCAGCCAGCAGTGAACTAATTGTAATATTATGGCATCTCTTTCATGAGCTGATCGTTTATTATCTCGTTCAGTTAAGTTTGATGTAAACTTAGTAACTGAATCTTCATCCTGTGACTTATTGACCAGGGACAAATCGGTAACCACCCAAACAATTCCGTGCCAAAATGGTATAGAAGGTGTGTATAGCACGCAAATAGTTAAGGTACACATCCAATCTCAAGCAATACATGCTTGAGGTTTAAATCTAGAGATACCATAAACAAAGCATGCCTGAAAAAGAAAATGCACAAAGAAAATCAAATGTTGTAGCAAAACTAACTAAGCGGCAGCTGCTGTTAAACAAGCCACAGCTCTGATGTCATTCCCACATCGGCATAAGTTTATGAACAAGTTCAAACTAATCTTGTCAAACAAACTGTATGTATGAGTGGGCATTCATTTAAATCAATTGTGGTCTTCATTATGCTTCTTGTATTGAACCTCTAGCATCTCAAGGTAGAATGCTTCATTCTCTCATCATTGCCACAGAACGTGCCAGAAGAAACACAATATCTCAATTTGTGTGTGACGTTTTCAAGAAAGTGTCTAGGAACTAGAATACCTTCAAAGAAGAATTATATCAAACTGCTTATCCAATCGATGGAATGTGAGGCTTTGAGATAAGTGTTTGAGATTAATATCATTATGTGGTTAGTTAAAGACAGTGACTCCTACCTTATGACAGACCAGGAACTCATTTTTTCTTTTATCCAAATAAGAATTATCTCCTCACTTGGTGTCCTCCAAGAGGAAATAAAAGTCCAAGAAGATAAGGATTAAGTTGTAATTCCTCAAGCATTTCAACTATTTTCCTCAAAACCATGTGTCCATAACACGTTTAGTTGAATCGATTTAGCAAGTAAATTGTACTTCACAATTTAAGGTATTTCTATCTTTACCTTGAAGATTTCCATGGAAATAAATGCCTGTTGAGTTACTAGATATCGTCTCTTGCATATCCCAAAAGTGCATTGTGTGCGTGTCTATGTGTGTTGATAACTTGTACTTCATTAGTGTGTCTGCATTCGTGTGTAAGGTTGCGCTTGTGTTGGAGGGGAAGAGGTGTCCTTATGGAGTGTAATATGGACCTCAGGCCCCGTCTATACAGGGTAATCCAGGCAGTATTTATGAGCTCTGAAAAGAAAGCATTCTCCTCTTGGGTTGGGGTATGGCTGGGAGGGGTGTCGCCATCAGATAGCCCTATTACCCACTCATTCTGTTTACGTTTCTCCTGACTCCGATTTCTACACCCACTTCCTTCCCCCCCACCACCCATCCTCCCGACCTCGCACTCTGAGACACCTTCACTCCCCATAAACCCCTGTCCCACCCCTCATCATCATCAAGATCTATCCAGAAAAAAAAAAACCTCCACGACAGTTTGGAAGTCTGCGATGAAGGACGCTTCGGGAGTCTTTTCTGCTGCCAATGTTTTAGCCTTTTGTAGCGATGGCAGCCAGATATTGGAATTTGTCGATTTATATAACAGACAGCCTTTGACAGTGGAATACGGTTAACAGGAGCATGGTTAACAGGAGCATGGTTGGAAGGGGGGGGGGGGGGGGGGGGGGCGCAGAGTTGTGTGTCAAAGACGTTGCAGATGGACTAGACTAGAGCTATTTGTTAGCCCCGGCAGCTGCAGAAGGGGAAGTTGGAGATGAGGAGGAGAGGACCCGGCTCTGCTGCTCTCAATGTAACACAGATGCAATCATGTCACTGAGTGAGTATGTGGCCCCCCGAGAGGAAGACTAGAGCAGGCACAGGAAGTGTGTCCAAATAAGCACAACAGTAATGCAACGGTGACACAACAGCAACACAAGCTTGCGTTTAACATTGAGGCACAGTAATGCAACTCTTCAATGTGTGTTGCTATTCTTTGTGGGGTTTTTTCAAACTATTGTTATTTAGCAGATGCGTTCTTAGCAACTTGATGATTTGAAATACACTTCCATGATACCTTAGAGCAGTTAGGGGGCTTGGCCATCTTGCTCAATGATGCCTATG
>OLKM01001256.1:0-115000 GCA_900291075.1 Melanogrammus aeglefinus | reverse complement strand
TAATTTCTCCATATTATCTCTCGTTCATATTTTGCTGCCCTTGAGTATCAACACAATGGTGTGAATTCACAACAAACTCCAACCCGTATGTCATTAAGCACAATAATCAAAACATTAGAATCCCCAAAAAACTAATCACATACTGCAGTAAGCATTCAACAAGGGGGAGCCGGGTGGGGGCAACAGGTGGAGTTATAACAATACGTTTAAAGCAGGTCAATATACTTCAGCTTACCTTTACGCTTACAGGAGCCTCCGAGATCTCTGAAAAACAAACAACACCAGAAAGCCATGGTCAAAGTGTGTGTGTATATAAGTGTGTGTTTGTGTGTGTGTGTGTGTGTGTGTGTGTGTGTGTGTGTGGTTTGTGTGTGTTTGTGTGTGTGGGTAGAGATTAGAGAGACCAGTAAATGTGCTGGTCTCCCACACCCACACCAGCAGCAACTGGTTACAGTGCGAGACGTTGCCAATTCACTTCTATTAAAATATCCCCGCTCTGAATAGTGGCCATCCAATAGCTCGATGACGTCCAAGCTATTCGCCAAACCCTTGTTAAGAATGCACGCCAAGTGTGTGTGTGTGTGTGTGTGTGTGTGTGTGTGTGTGTGTGTGTGTGTGTGTGTGTGTGTGTGTTGTGTGTGTGTGTGTGTGTGTGTGTGTGTGTGTGTGTGTGTGTGTGTGTGTGTGTGTGTGTGTTAGTGTGTGTGGGGTGGGGAGGGTCCATGCTGATTCACCAAAGGAAGGAGCTTTTTGGGTTAATTATACTGCTGCAGTCTGTATCCAAGCTGAAACACATACTTAGAAGGCACTTCTCCAAATTAATTTACAGTGTCTGTTACTTTTTTATTTTATATACATCACTCATTAATGAGCAAGTAGTGGTAAGGGCAACTTACCCAATGATACCTACAGAAAGAGATCAAACACAGTCTCTTCAAAGTATTTGTTTTTAAGGATAAGTATCTGTTTGAACAGTTGCTTGTGGGAATGACTTTATTTCCCAGGTCCCGATCTGAATGACTGAATTGAAAAGAGACTATTGGTTGGTATGAGGACAGCAGGTAGTAAGGCGTAAGGTCAAGGCTGGCTATGGATGAGACTACATGGACAAACTGGATAGCCCCTGTCAAACATTCACCAAGGACTGTTTTGCCGACCTGTGGTTTGAAATGGTTCACGGCTAACCGAGAGAAATAAAACCGTACTTCTGAAAACATATGCTGCTCAATCTGGACCAAGTGTAATTGATGAACACTATTAACACTGAACATGAAAACAACAGAAGGTGCTTTTACCTGCTGTGGAACAGTGTATACTTAGGTCGACCATTTAAAAATCCCAATAAAGCTTTGTGTATTTCTTCCCCCCAGGTAAACTACCTCCACATCAGATGGTCCACAGTCTACCTGTGGCCATGGGCTTTGATGCCTACAGCAAGATGTACTAACCCCCTACCCATTCCTTAGTGACATGTAACCCAATTCACTGTAAGTCACTTCGGATGATGGTACCTCAATTAATAAAAGAGGAGACCGTCCTCACATGCTTTCTAAAACCAGGGGTTTGTAGAAGCTGTACACAGAAAGAGTCAATTTTGCTTTTAATACTTTTATTTTTGGTTAGCTTAACTGTTAATCCATCAAAGAGCCACCATAGAAATAACACATCCTCACACTCTAGTAGGCGTCACAACAGCAGTCTCTTAACCTGTCTCTTAACCTGAGTGCTAATAAAGTTCCCCCCCCCATCCCATCTGTGTAATAAATCCGTAATAATAAAATCTGTAATGCGGAAAACAAAAATATCATTTGAGAAGAATGTGCTCACCTGGTGCACATGCCTTAATAAACCATGTATGTATTAAGAAGGATATACCATGGCTCCAAAAGGGCTTTCTGACCGGGCCCTGCTACGCGAGAACAATATACAACAACCAGCACTTCTACAATATTCTTCCCAGAAAAAGAAATGAGCATGCAATTCTGGCACTGACCGCTCTCCTCTGAACACCAGTAAAAACGAATAAATGTTGGGCAGGTTTAGGGGCGAGAAAACATGTCCAAGCGCTATTAAAATGTTTAAGACTCTGTGCATATGTTGTTTTTCCGTGGTGAATTTTTGCCGTTTTTGTTTTTTTCTAACTGAAGGGATAAACCACTCATGGCACAGTTTAGCTTCAGCTGCATTCTGATTCACAACGTGTGCAACAAGTTCAGAGGAAAGATTAGTTCAGATCGTTAACTTCTTAGATTGAGCTAAAACGTGCCATCTGCTAGCACATTCTAACTTGTCTCTGTAGTCTGGCCGAATGGAGTGTCTGCTTTGCGTACAATCACACTCATCTGAGCGTCATGACCTCCACCTCAAAGGTCGCGGGGGTCAACGATAATAAATATACAAAATAATGACGATCATGTACGGAAGTGCCTTTGTGCAGAGATTTGCAGTGTGACCATGCAGATCCTTAAGTAGAAACGTTTTCCTTCACACCACACATCACAACCAGCACCAGCATTCTCTTTGATGCACTCATGCATACTCAAACACACACACACACACACACACACCCTTTAAAATCCCCAGTTAGGCGAGATCATCAGTGAAGGATGATGTCATTGGAGAGGATTGTAAGTGTGAGGGAGTTTAAGCCACTAATAGCTCTGCTTGTGGCCAACACCGTTGTTCACAATTAGGTCACAAGGCCGTCAAATCACTCAAGATCCCGAACGGGCCTTAATTTGTGTGTGTGTGCGTGTGTGTGTGTAAAGGGGGGGGGGGGGGGGGGGGGGCTGGGGGCTGGGGAGGGAGGAAGATGGGGGGGGAGAGCGAGGCAGCGGGCGGAGAGAGGAGAGCAAGAGAGGGAGGAAGGGAGAGGGAGAATACTGTGTGGCCTAGCAAAGCAAAGGGATCCTCAGATCTTGAAACAATAGACAAGTGAACCAACAAGCATAATGAAAGGAATTATTAAACAGAAAAACATGTCGCTCTGGCAATATAACAGCTTTCTTTTTAAATGCAGGCGTGTCGTTTATTTGCTTGAATGATACAATCAGCTGCTCATCAACTCAGATGTCAGCCTTGCAAATAAAGCAGAACTGCATCAAATGGAACATATTTTTCTGAGAATTATACTTGAATTTCTTAAAAGAAAGTTAAACCTGGTCATTTAATTGTGTGCTATTTTAGATTATCATGGTGAATATTGTTAATTCATGTCTCTGCCATTCCCTCTCCTCTTTTAGTTGGAGAGTTTTCACCGATCTAATCTCACCAACCATCACTCAAAATGAAATTCAGTGGCTGAAGATTCTCTCCCACATGGAAACAAATCAATTAAACTGCCATCAGGAGCTGCCTGCTGCAACAGCAATATAGGGTTGAGGGACATAACATAAAACCAATTCAAAGTGCTGAACTTTCAACAGCATTGACATCGGCTGATGTATGGCGCCACCTTGTGGCAACCAAAGGAGAGAGCTCATTGGATAAGATAACCCTATATACAACATGCGGTAGCACAACTGGCTGCATTCTAATTTATAATTTCTTCCCCAAAGCCATTCATAATCTAAAAGCCCTGCTGTATGCCCTGAACCCTTGCTCCTCCTTTGTCCACCTCCTGGGATATGGAGCTGCTGGTATCAGCTGTCACATCTACACATCATCATTATGAGGGCTAGTGACCCCTCACCCTACACCATCCATCATCCCTGATGGATGGATTAACATGGATCAGACCTCCGGTACAGCTGCCTAAGGCATGACCCATACACCCCACACGTGACTGCACGCACAAACACACACACAGACACATACTGTATATTATACATACAATCATGTGCACATATAGGATGTAGGCAAACACACACACAATTATGGACACACAGGCACCCACCGTGGGAAATGATGTGTGTACACACACAATCGTATGCATGCATTGCAAACACAGACACACATGTGTGTGCACACCCACATGTTTTGTGAACATAGGGCCTGGGCAATTTGGCCTGCAAATAAAGTACAAACCAGCTAATGAACAAGTTTAGATTCAAAGCTAGATTTTGATCCGTTTTTCTCTAAACAAACTAAAAATACCAAAATATAGGGTCCATCATTTGCAACATCTACATCTTTTCAACTACTGTATATATGGGGACTATATCTTTTGCGATTTAATATGACAGCGCATCTTTGATGGACTACCAGGGCCCTGACTTGATGTTGACAGTATTGCTGCCAAGGTTACCTGCTTTCTTACAGGCACGTTGTGGCTTGTGCTGGAATAAGTTGGTATTGTTCCCCAAAAACATGGTACATATGTCTTATATGATCGTCAACACAGTCATTGATTCCATTCTATGCGAGCGTTCTGCTCTGCCTCGAACACCGGTAACGGTCTTGTCGTCAGTATACTCTGTGACGTCACGACCGAGGGACGCTGGACGCAAGGTGTGTGTGGACGTGTAGCGCTTTGTCTGGGCACCGGTTCAATGCGGCGTCTGAGTGGGAGAAGCTTCACGGTTAAACGTTATAGAATAAGGCGACGGTGTGTGTGATGTGTGGAGCTGGAGGGACAGCCGTTGATGCTGATGACCATGTCTGAGAGGGAGTCCACACTGCGATGTGTGTGGATTTGAGGAGCTCCGTCTGAACAGCGCTTTATTTTGATGTCCAAGTCTGAGTGAGGGTTTAGCTTCTTAGTATCACAAAGTTGCCAATGGTCGTAGCGCGCCGCCTCCTTCTCAGAACTCTCCACTCATCTTTAAATAGTGTTCAAATCCCAGCAGAAACAGCGTCTTAACTTGCCCTTTAGGTTCAACAAATCTGCGTAGTCTCGAACTTTATAAGTCTTGCTTTTTTGTTTAAGCCATTTCACAAATCGCAGGAAAGCACAAATGCTAATTAATCAAAAAATACAAAAAATCTCGGCTTTATCTAAACACACATAATTATGCGCATGCAGCACAAACAAGCATACAAAATCATGTGCACACACACTCAAACAATCACATGCATACACACACACATGGGAGCGCCCCAAAAACACGTTTATGTGCATCAAACACTTCAACACACTCACACAATCAGGCATGCACACACACATCAACATACTCAAACAATCACATGCATGCACACACGTCAACACACATAATCATACATGCACACACACTGAACACAACCCCATAATCATATGCATGCACACGCATACACACACACACAGACACACACCCTTACACGCCACCAGAGGGCAGTGTTTAACGACTTCTGAGACAGCTATTGTCACGAACAAACTAAAACTCAATGACATCCATTGTGTCTTGTGTGGTCCAGAGTGAACACTAGCAGCCAGGGACACTCACTCTTTGGGAGGGTTGATGTCCTCTGCGTTGGTTTCGAAGAACCCAAGCACCTCCTCACTCTGGGAGATGTGGGAGGGGAGCTTCAACAGGGCCTGTGGCGAGGAGGAGAGGGAGGAGGTTCAATGGCCAAGTTTCATAATCACAGATTTCTAAATAAATGGCACAAATAAGTCAAGACAATGTTAGTGTCCAGCCCTGAATCACAGTTTAACTAAAGGACAAGGAAGAACTATGCAAACACAAGAGGGAGGAAACCTTGAGAAGGAACAGAGAAGAGGGATCCCATAAGGACAGTAAGGCGTGCAATCGACGCCCAACGGGCATTCATATAATAGTGGCACAAAACGGAGCCGAGAGGTGATGAGGAGACGAGGGGTGGGGTAGGGGTGGGGAGCGGCAAAACATGGCGTGCAGCAGCAGTCATTGTATGAACAGTGAAATGAGACAATGCTGTGGGGCAGCTGGAGGATGTGGAGGGGAAGGAAGAGGGGCCTTGAAACCTCAGCCAACGATACGCTAGACACACCTTTCTGGGAGGAATAACTGGAAGAATAAAAATAATAACCGAGGTAGCGGTTGAAATAAAGAAGCAGCACATGGATATAATTAGTATTTTGTTTCACACATAGTATGAAACCCAGAATAGTAGTTTTTATTTAGTCTATGAAATGACCTCAGTTATTCTTGTTTATGCCCCTTCATTAATAATTGTTTTTTTCTGTGGTAGTTTTTTGTGGTTAGTTTTTTCTGTGGTAGTTTTGGGGCCACATCTTGGATTGCCTCTTCTGTTTTGCTATGCAAACCTTTTCTAGATCTAAAAACATCCTTTGATCAACCCTCAACCTGCCGCCACTCACTGGATCCTAACTGAGAACTTTTGCACCTTTTCTCCGTGCCACAAACGACTCACATTCTCACCTGTTTGTCATTGAGACGTTGATACCTGACAGCTGCTCACTGGTCATACAGTTCATAAAGTATCCCCTTGTTGGGGTTCAAAGAAAGTCCACCAACCTAGCTCCAACTCTGAATATGGGGTCCTCCGTATATAAAGAGGGAGAGTTTGGGGGATAGAAGGGTGTAATCTGAACATAGGGAGAACCCTATGTTAGAGAGATCACGCAACTAGCACCTAATTTGAATTATTGTATGTTTTCTGACCAGCTTGTCTTGCATTGTTGCCCAGACACTACAGGAAACAGCCAAAAAACACTGAAGCACTTGGAAGTAAAATAAGGGTGACTACATTCTACAATCATGCTAGCCATTCTGAATAGGCCCTTTGGATCTAAAACTGCAATTATCCTTTAAGGAGTTCACGCTAGGTCCTGTGTCCTTTCTGACTGGATACGGTGTTGTAAGAGCTGCTCACGTTGCCACGGCTGCGATCACCTGACTCACCTCCCCCTGACGTTGTGATTGGCCAGAACAAGGTCAGGTACAGCCAGCTGTGTTTACTCCCACGCCCTCGGATCTGCTGACTCACCCTCGTCTATGTGACGAACGTCACTCACACACCCTCACCCCTCCTCACCCACCGCTCCGTCTCCCTCCCTCCCTCGCTCCGCCACCCGCTGTTCCCTTCGTACGCGGCCTATTTACACTGGTGAAAGGAAATGACCCGGCAAGATAGAGCTCCTTGTTTTCCGGCTGTAGAGGCTTGTAAGGACGATAGACGAAGGGGGGGGGCTCTGTTGTTGTGCAAAGCGCTGCATGCTAAGACAAATGGTCTTGGGAGATAATTGCATCCACGTTTCTTACTGTCTGCTGAAGCAGTTAATGGTAGAGCGTAGCAGTTAAGGAATTGACCTTGGTTATTGGTATATAATAGGGCAGGTTTAATGTTAGGACACATGCGGCGATGCGGCTGAAGGATTATTTCTTACTTTGCAGTAGTTGTCCAGGTGCTTCAGGCGTCGAACGGCCACGTCTCTGATGTGGCTCCGCCGAAACAACACCTTACCTGGAAAAGAGAAATGTGTCAAAACAATCCGTATTGTTTCGTTTTTTTTGTCTCCAACCGTCAAAATAATGGTATTGTATCGTACAATGCATGGCTACATAATAAACCACATTCTCACAAACATTTTATTATATATTGCATGTACGCATACTTGTTTACATGTAATGCTATGCAAAGAATCAATAAAAAATATGAGGAGAAAAAGGTCTTACATCGTTTTAAAAGTAACCACTTGAATGTGACAATAGAGAAAAGAGAGTATTATAGTTGAAGTGCATCTCTGCTTATCTATTTCCCCTAGTCTGTGTGCAATATTTGAACGATACATTTAATGTGTTTAGATGCATCACAAAGGACTCTTAAGTGACCTCCGAGAGCATTAGGGGGCCTACTTAAGTGCTTAGACCCTGAGGTTACAAAACGGTTCTCCACTGTTTCTCTCTTCTTTCAAACCCATTAGACCCCATTATAGCGGTCACCCTTTCAAAATAAGAGCACTGTCGTACAAAATAGATGTGGCTACAACCTAAACGTCTAATAGCAAACATTTCAAACAACTGCTGAGCATAGCAATTAACGGTAGTTGCTCTTAAAGAACCCCCACGTATCTCAGTTCATAAGATAAGGCGTGACCACTAACCTCTCTGTGTTTGTAAATGCGCAGAGACCACTTATTCGGATATTTATCTCTGTGGTGGTGGGCTCCTTGCAGCAGCATCGAAAACAGCAGCACACGTCGAGACTCTAGAGCAGGGCGGCCTTGGCTAACAAGGAGTCTTCACTTCTCCACCCTGCCCCGGGCCGGGGTTTATCAGATTAGATGAATCTGTCTCTCTCTCTCTCTCTCTCTCTCGGTCTCTGTCTGTCCGGCCTCCTACTGCCATACCAGACCACTAACTGCTCGGGGTGGAGATTGCTAAAGGACAGAATGCCCACAATGCAGTGTTCGGTTGGCCTTGCTATGGGGCGTGTAGGCGCAGAGACAGATCTCTCTTGTGGAGGGGAAATGTCTCATTGTGATGACTTTGCTAGAGCACAGTGCCAAGTTTGCGGGACATGGATAAGTGACAGTATGGATGTTGTTTGGGGATTGGTGGGGAAAATTGTTATTATTTTCTTACCAGGCAGAAATGGAATGATCCTCTTCTTGGGGTCTTTCTGGCCGCCATCAATCGGGAATTTATCAAGTATCCGCATCTGAAGCAAAAACAAATTGTGAAAAATGAATAAGTCCAAAAACATCAAAAGATTATTCTGGAAAAGAGTGTGACATCCAGTACTGCTGAAGGACAACGCATTCCTTACGATTGAGTAACTCAAACTTAATGATGGGTCGTTATCACATTAGATAAGACTGGTACTTTATTGATTCCCATTTGGAAATTTCTTTGTGACAGCAGCACAGAGCCAATATAACAAGACAGATCCCAGATCACATAAAATTAATTGTAATGAAATTATCTGTATTCATATTTACAAAATATATACATAATAACTAATATCGGTAATGGTCAGTTACTTATTGACCTAAACCACCGTGTTGTCTTATCTATCAAT
Source organism: Melanogrammus aeglefinus (assembly GCA_900291075.1). Classification (NCBI taxonomy): domain Eukaryota; kingdom Metazoa; phylum Chordata; class Actinopteri; order Gadiformes; family Gadidae; genus Melanogrammus; species Melanogrammus aeglefinus. The sequence continues at coordinate 106,120 of OLKM01001256.1, read as the reverse complement.
GAACCAGAGAGGGAATTTAAAAATAGGGGGATCTTTTGTGACCGGGGGTCACACGCTCGGTGGCAGCGGATGAACTTCCTGTTACTCGGCAGGAAACACAGGGTGTTAACACATCTGCGCTGACAGACTATTTTGTGATGTCACTGGAAAGAGACCCCTGTGATCTCTGACTGGGATGGTCAGGGACACATCCAGCCATTCAACGTATTTTTTGTATAGCAGACATAGCAGCTGCTATGTATTACAGACCGTTACTATGGACGCAGTTCCAACCGTATCTGACACACAATTCCTTTAGCGGAAGTAAATGGGTGGGAAGGTGTGGTGTGTGCGGTACATGTTCGGTGTGAGGTTTATATTATCTTTATTAAATGCTCATTGTTACCTCATGGAAAAAATCTGTGTGTCTTTATTTCTGTGTGTGTGTGTGTGTGTGTGTGTGTGTGTGTGTGTGTGTGTGTGTGTGTGTGTGTGTGTTGTGTGTGTGTGTGGTGTGTGTGTGTGTGTGTGTGTGTGTGTGTGTGTGTGTGTGTGTGTGTGTGTGTGCCTGCCTGCCTGCCTGCCTGCCTGCCTGCCTGCCTGCGTGCGTGTGGCGTGCGTGCGGTGCGTGCGTGCTGCGTGCGTGCGTGCGTGCGTGCGTGCGTGCGTGCGTGCGTGCGTGCGTGCGTGCGTGCGTGTGTGTGAGAGTGTGTGTGTGTGTGCGCGTGTGTGTGTGTGTGTGTGTGTGTGTGTGTGTGTGGTGTGTCTTTATTTGTGTGTGTGTGTGTGTGTGTGTGTGTGTGTGTGTGTGTGTGTGTGTGTGTGTGCGTGTGTGTGTGTGTGTGTGGTGTGTCTTTATTTGTGTGTGTGTGTGTGTGTGGTGTGTCTTTATTTGTGTGTGTGTGCGTGCGTGCGTGCGTGCGTGCGTGCGTGCGTGCGTGCGTGCGTGCGTGCGTGCGTGCGTGCGTGCGTGCGTGCGTGCGTGCGTGTTTGTGTGGAAGCCTCATTAAAAACCACCACTACAGTAACGTCTGCCACAATTCTGCCGAAACTCTGCCTTGCTTCATTCCAGATGTTCTCCTCTGGCCGCCAGAGGTCTGTGAACCTCTGGAGCTGAAACACAAACATCTGAGTCCAGCCGGGACAGGGCTTGGTGCGGCGCGGGGCCAAAGAGATCCAGGTGGAACAACACAGGACAGGGTCCAGTGGAGGTGTAGGGTTGAGTCCACACTGTCTGCTCCCATGCTGCCTACTAGGTCACTTGCTTTAACAGAGCTGCAGTTGGCTTTTCTCTCCTTGTGGTTACTTTTTGGACTACTTTTGTTCTTTTTCATTTCCCTTTGCGGTGGCTTTTAGTGGTATTCTGGCAACCCCCCTCCTCAAATAAATATAGACAGAAAATAAGGAGTGGTTTCCTTTGAGGAGAGCAGCCGGCGTTTTTGTGTTTTGAGTTCAGATGATGAATACAAGGAATCTCTTCGGGTTTAACAAAACCTCTTAATAGGCACAAATGCATCACCATGTGTTTTGAGGTTTCCATGATAAGGCTTTTCCTTCTTTAAACGAAAATAACAACCAGAATAAAACTTGGTTTTAAACTCTTGTATGGCAATTAGTGGCAAAATAAGCCTAAAACTTTTAACAAGGGTTTTGTTGAAGGTCTATTGTGCAGAATGCACAGCAACATAAACCTTAATACATCCTTCGGGATATGAAAAGAATAGCTATCCGACGCATTGAAACACACGCCCAACGGCCTGTCTGAATAACAAGTGCACACTCCCTCCATAGCTTATGGGAATTATATTGTCAGTCACATCATAACACAGAATCCCTGGGTAACAGACAGCTGTCATTCAGAACTCGCCAAGATGATGATGAATGGGCCCCAGGATAGGGATTGGACCCTATTTTGAGGCACACCCAAAAAGGAATGAGCATACACACACAAAAATGCATAGGCCGTCACTGTCAATAAGAATTGACAGTGTCGTCAATTCTTACATATATATATATATATATATATATATATATATACTATATATATATATATATATATATATATACTATATATATATATATATATATAAATATAAATAATATACAGTATGCATCTATAAATATATTTTAAAAAAAAACACACAAGCCTGTGCACATGCCATATCATATCATATAAGCCACACCCACACACAATCATGTCCACACACACACACGCACGCACGCACGCACACACACACAAACACACCCACACCACACACACACACACACACACACACACACACACACACACACACACACACACACACACACACACACACACACACACGCACCATGGACGCACACAGTGCAAGAGAGAAATATGGGCTGAGTATCTCGTCGGCACATATAATTATCACCTATAAGTTGCAGTGTCAGCCAAGTTCGTGCCCACTTGGGAAAAACAATTATGTAGCATGTAGCAACAGGTGTTATAATATAGACACAGGGTTTTCTTTCACTGCGGCTTTTCAGTTGCGTCATCAAGCAAGCAAAGCTAATAAACGTGTGAAGAGAAGAGTGGGGAGAGAGTCAGGGAGTGCAGATTGTTAAATGGGTGTGCAATAATTCACCTCTGTTTCTGCCATGGTTGAACATCTGAAATCAGACAGCAGCTCCAGTGTAATGGTGATAGGTAATAAGAGTGACCTTTTTACAAAAGGCTGATGGAGAGAGGAGAGAGAGATGTTGAGAAGTAGAAAGGTAAAGGGACAGAAACCCAGACAAAAAGAGAGAAAGAATGACGGATATCGAAAAATAGAGAGCTGGATAAAAAGAGAGAGAGAGAGAGTAAGTGCCACACAGCCAGAAAGAGAGTGAGTGCTACATACAGAGAGTGCCACACAATGTGAGAGCAACATATCACCCAGAGAGAGTGAGTGCTACGTGTCACCCAGGGAGAGAGTGCCACATATCACCCAAAGAGAGTGAGTGACACATATCACCCAGAAAGAGAGAGTGACACATATCACCCATAGAGAGAGAGTGCCACATCTCACCCAGAGAGAGAGAGATGAGACACATATCACCCAGAAAGAGAGAGTGACACATATCACCCATAGAGAGAGTGCCACATGTCACCCAGAGAGTGCCACATATCACCCAAAGAGAGTGAGTGCACACAGATACCCAGAGAGAGAGACACAAATCACCCAGAGGGTGAGCGCCACATATCACCCAGAGAGAAAGTGTGCTACATATCAGCCAGAGAGAGAGAGTGACACAAATCTCACAGAGAGAGTGCAGGAGACACAGAGAGGGAGAGTGTGAAGTACATCATCCAGAGAGAAAGAGATTGCTACCTATCAGAGAGAGAGAGAGAGAGAGAGAGAGAGAGAGAGAGAGAGAGAGAGAGAGAGAGAGAGAGAGAGAGAGAGAGAGAGAGAGAGAGAGAGAGAGAGAGAGAGAGAGAGAGAGAAGAGAGAGAGAGAAAGCTCTTCATATCACCAAGAGAAAGAGAGAGTACAGGAATGTTACAGTGGGAAGATTCTATCCCTCGGCCCGGATTTGAAATCCTGCATGCTCTTAACTGCTCTGAGATTATGTTTAACAACCTCTCCTCTCAGTATTTGCGTCTCATTTTTGTCTGGAACTCTGTTTGTGCATCTCAAAACACTATGCACAACCATTCAATTTGCTAAATTATACCAAGGATTTTTCCGTTTACCATTATTGGACATACTTAAAAACTCACTCTTACTATTACAAAGAAACTCATTGCAATTTCATCTGTGGATCCTTTGCTTACACACATTTCCCCCAGCTTTATTAATTCAGTTGGCCAATTCATTCATATCGCTGTTATGTATTATTAGTTCCTCTATTCTCCTGAGCCTGCAAAGTGCTTCAGGTTTTAACTTTGAGTGCAGGAGGAATGGCTGTGTCACAGAGCAGGCTTATGACAGGAATGTAGGCCAGACAAATTACAGAGCAGACAGGGAGGGAAAGAGACGGGCTGGAGTTCGGCTTTCTCATCCAGAGAATAACGACTTGGTGAACACTGCAGGAGTTTCTCAATTGGGGCAACTCGCACACAGCTCATGTACATAGTGTGGTATAGGGGTGTGAGTGGTGTTCCACTGCCAACTGAAAAGTATTGGGTTCGGGTTGTCAGGTGTCCAAAGCCTAACCTGTAGGCATCCTTCAAAAATATGATCAATCATACCTGTTCCTTAATAACCTGTATCTGTATTCAGTTTGCTTTGGATAGAAGCATCTGTTTAGAAAATAAATCATAATAATAATGGAGTGGAATAGAGCGTCATTTTTTAATTGAGCTTGAAGGTTGGGTTTAGGACCTCAGGCCATTGCAGAGTGATGTATCATCACAGCAGATATACATCACTGTTGGTGCACCCCACTATTAGTGGATTGAGATCATCTGCTTGACAACAACAAGAGGAGAGCGGCGCCAAGACAGTATTTGACAGCTGGGTGCCTGCGTTGGCTCAGGTTCAGGTACATTATCCGCAAGCAACATGGGAGCTGGGATCTTGTTTTGTATGTGTTTAGTTGTTAAGTTGCCATGATAAGGTCATGGCATCTTAGGTCACACGGCCGGCCTGAGCTGCACTTCTGGCGCTCGTGGCTAGGTGTGTGGGGTATGGGTGTGCAGACAAAGGCTGCAGAGTCTGGATGGGACTGGAGGTGTCGGCGGCCAGAGGAACAATAAAGGGCTTTGTGTGGATTCATGTTCATCATGTTTATCATGGTTTTTTTTTGGCAACACTGGCAGCAGCTCAACTTGTTTTGTGCAAAAAAACGTGTGCGATACTACAGTTCCGATTGTACGACTTTGACGTTTTGGGCCTCACTTGTAAGTAATCTTGGATAAAAGTAATTTGGCGTTAATGAATGACGTCAGTCAGTCGATCAGTTCATAGGACACGACAGGCCACTGTGAACTGGAGCCCATTGTTTTGGGTTTCACTGCTTAAGAGACAAACTCCCTTGTGTTTCAAAGAATCAACTGAGTGGAACACTTGATGGAATTAACATCAAAGGGCCATGGTTCATTTAGGAGTGCACTTGCAGGTTCCTGGAGCAGCACTTATCTTGTGTGTTGTGTGTGTGTGTGTGTGTGTGTGTGTGTGTGTGTGTGTGTGTGTGTGGTGCTGTGTGTGTGTGTGTGTGTGTGTGTGTGTGTGTGTGTGTGTGTCGTGTGCGTGTGCGTGTGTGTGTACGTACCACCTAATAACTTCCTCCTTATTTCCAGCTCCAACCAATCTAGCTAATTAACGATAGCTGGTTGGACTACCGGAAGATTAGAACACACACTTACCACCAAAGCACTCAGGTTAGCATGCTCATGCTTGGAAACTTTTGCCTCAATAAAACATAAAAAAATATATAAATGGCTACAAAATAATATGTATATTGGACTCAATGATTCTATCAGAGTGGTTGAATACAATAAATAAATTGATATACATAGTCTATCAATGCTATTCTAGTTGCCAAACATACAATTAAATGCTACTTCTAAATCCCCCACTAGTTCAACCTAATAGCTAGCAAGTTTAAGCACAGAAAGTCCTCATCTGCTAAGGAAATACACTCTGAGGATAAGTACAAGTCCTCTGACACCACCACCAGAATAAAAAGGAGTGAATGCATCGAGGATAGGAGAGGGCCAGAGTGAGAGGGCTGGTGTTTACAGAGACAGGAGAGCTGCCTCGGAGCAGCACTGGGCAGCAGGATCTTCCTGGCTATTAGCAAGAGGCCCTGGAACAAAGAGTTTCCTCCTCCGCTGGCTCCGACAGCGGCCAGCCCAACCTAGCTCCTCGGTTCAGCGCTGTGGTGGGCTGTGTGCCGTTATCTGAGAGGAGCCAATCCTCTTCGCTTGTATAAGAAATGCACATCACACGTACATACTGTTCACACGCCCACAAACCCTTATGCACGTGCACTCACTCACATTCTCATGGTGGACATACACTTAGACACTCACACACACAAGCATATAAACGCACTCTCGCAAATAGACTCATCCTAACATACACATAAACACATGCACATAAGAACACACACACACACACACACACTCATATACAACACACACACACAGACATACATAGACACTCGCACACATACAGACACACAAGCAGATACACATTGTTACACAGAAAAAACACAAAAACACTAACGGGCGATCTCATACATGCTCCCACAGACATACATATTTCAAATACACGAATATGTACACACCCACACTCTCAGCCACACACATACACACCCACGCACACACTATCTTCCCAACAACCATGTAATACTCAGGCAGGGAATGAGTGTGTTTACATGGTCACTATCCATCAAGATAAGGTTAAAGAGATATTGAGCCATAATGACAGGTGATTAACCCTGGGCTTGGCTGAATGTTGAGGATATATTTCACAGATGACATTGGACAATCCAATTGCCCTGTGTTTAGACCAGGTGATATGGATATAGCATGATATGCGTATGATAGGGGTGCAACGGATCAAAAAACTCACGGTTCGGATCGTTCCTCGGATCAGAGTCACGGATCGGATCATTTTTCGGATCAGCAAAAAAAAAAAAATTTGACAAGACAAATAAACATAAGTTGTGTCTTTTTGTTTATTAACAATATAAAATCAACTTAAAGTACACGATTAAGTGGGTGCGCGACGGAATGTCGTAACGTGGCTCGAGCACGTTCAACATGTATTTAAAACCCTTGTTTTGCACAACCGAATATGGCCTCATGTCTGCACCTATAAACACACCAATAGCGTTTGTTATAGCTTTAGCCCGGTCGGTTTGTGCAGGAAGGGGCTGTTTAAATGCCGCGGTGATTAGCGGTTGTTGAGCCGCTTTCGGTTTCACTCCTGTCAGTGAAACACTGGGGTGATGTCGCCGCAAATGCGTGGTCATGCTCGATGTGTTCCCACTGTTGTATGGCTTTCTTATGCCACAGTGCTCTTTCATCATTTACTTTAACAGGGAAGCCAAAATGCTCCCAAACAGGGGATTTAAATGACGCGGGGTGTTCAAGCTCCTCCGTTCCTCCGCTCGCCATGACCACGCTGTGTGTGGACTGAACATGCGCACAATTTTTTTTTCTATAAATCAATCTGCGGATCATGCGTGTGCCGAACCGAAATAATTGATCCGAACGGATCACGGATCAATGATGATCCGTTGCACCACTAGCGTATGATGAATACAAAATAACATTGCAAACCATCCAACCCATTGGCTATTGAAATAAGTGGACATTTTAAAGGTATAGGAATCAAAAACATTTTTTTTTTTTTTTTATTCATGGCAGATTTTTTTTAAACTTTATATCCTCATACATTTTTAACTATCTTCCGCACAACTTTTTAGTCGTGCGGAAGCAGCCCATGAAAGCTCAAACTCTGCTGAACTTTGAACTTTCAATGCCAGCCCTCCAACCACGGGGCTAGGGTGGGCATGGAGGGGGGGGGGGGGGTGCCATCTGGGATGACATCATCGCCTACGGGCACACACTGGGCACATTGAGACGAGTGGAGCACAGGCGCCCCGACCACACGCCTCAGACCGAAAGGTCAAACTGACCTCATACAGCCAAGAATTGTCTGATGAAAAAGCAGAGGGGGGATTTTGGCCACTTTGTTCCCACAAACTGCTTACAAAAAGTCCATTGCATGGTGGTTTGGTTGTCTGTATATTTTGTGCGTCATCGTATATAACATCTGAAGGCCAAATGTGCAAATCTAAAAGAAAACATTGAAAGACAATGAAAGTGTAAAATAACTTTACCTGCAGGTCGAAAAACTTGCTGTAGCGTCTGTAGATGATATGGGAAGTAGAGTCAGAGTAAGTGACATTGATAAGGTACACCTAGAGAGAGAGAGAGAGAAGAGAGAGAGAGAGAGAAGAGAGAGAGAGAGAGAGAGAGAAAACAAACAATCAAACCAGATTCATTAGGGTGTGGTTAAGAGTCCTCTGAACAATCAGCACCAAACCCTGACTCCCCTGAACTCCATCCACACCCTAATGACCCAGACTGGAGTCACTCCTAACTCAACTCGACAGGGGTCACCAGGGGTCAAATACAACCGTCATGCCTGCACGTCATGCAAGCCCACCTCATCAAGAAGCTGTCACAAAACACTCTACGTTTATTTACTATCCTACCACAGCATGGTTGAATACTTGTTGTTGACCAATACTTGATTGGCCAACAACGTTCCAAGAATGCATTATCTTTCAATAACAGGACACCTCTGCCTTTAAAAGGTTTTAAATACATTTGCGACAAATAAAACATGCAAACAACAATCAAATACACCTATCGACAACATCTTACCTTTCCAACGCAAAAAAGACAATATGCTCAAAGCTTGTAACAAATCGCAGTAGACATTTGATTTCATCATTGTTATTATTATTGTTGGGAACTGTTGTATAAGCAGAATAAACCATTCAGGGTCTATTCCTAACCTCCTTCATGGTAAATGAAGGGACGGGGAACATCCACACATTCATACTTGCTGGTAACAACTCTGATTCACAGACACGTCACCTTTCCTACATGAATTGTCATCAACAAAGGAAAGGAAAGGACATGCACTGCAGTCCTGTTGCACCACATCTTGTGCTCGGCTTGGCAACCACTTGAACCCAAACGTATTTTATTTATTTATTTACAATTAAAGGTGAATTAATTTCAGTTTTCTTTCAGTTATTTTTGTCTAAGGAAGCAAATCTAACACGTTCTTAAATCTAAAAAAAGAATCTGAGTGGAAGATATTTTCTACGCAAACACAGTAGCGTTAATAAAGTTAATAAAAAACTAACCCGGAAATGAGAGAGTAAAACCTGCAATCAAGTAAACAAACCCACGGGCAATAGAACCCAACCTGTGCTTTTAACCTGATGGCATTTGAGTGTACAAAGGAAAACATTAACAAATGGGGACAATCTGGAGAGCTTTTATTTACCTTTTCAAAACAAATCTATGTTTCATAGCTGCTCAATAATGCACCTAGTCAGAATCACGCGTAGGCCTACAGGTTGCTTGTTTGATACAGTCGATCAGCAAAGGCAATACAATGAGATATATATATATATATATATATATATATATATATATATATATATATATATATATATATATATATATATATATATATATATATATATATATATATATATATTTGCTGAATAGTAGAACCAATGGTTTTTTTATGTGTGTAGTGCACATATCCTATCACGCGTTGATATAGTCATTAGCAGAGTTATTACATATGTTTATTTTGTGAAATAGGCCACTTTGCTTGGAGTTGGCCCGAGGCTTCCTTTACTGGAGGCACATCTCCACAGCCTCTTTAAATGCCATACAAAGAGTGACAGTACATTTTGGGGTGGCAGTTTGTCTTTATTTCTGTCTTGAACACAAACGATGAGGTCTTTAGGCCCTATATCATCAAGCATTTAGGAAAAGGAAACGCGAAATGATACACTATTTGGATGAGCTCATGGCATGATTGCCGGTGGTAGTAAGTCTTTATGTAAACAGATGAGTCGCCAGCAGGTAGCCTACAGTCTGGGACGCACAGCGCTCTGAAGTGGCTGTCCCCCGAAAGGAAGCGCGACTTGAGACAAAGGACAATGACTTCATTCCTCTGGGTAGTCTGCTGAGGCATTTCCAGTAGCTATAGCTCGTAGATAACGAGATCTTCCTTCTTGCAGAGAACACGATACAACACGATCTTGCCATTAAGGGTACGATCCCAAGGGGAGAGGCTACGGGGCCCCGGGGGAATACCGTTCACCAAGCGAGAGAGAAATTGAATTGATCCCAACTCTTAAGATAATGAATCCCATCGCCACTGATGGGCAAATTGATTTCCTCAGGGACCTTAGGGACTCTAACGGAAATGTCATGAAACGCCATGGCATCTCTGGAAAAATGACACAAGTAGCCATCATGTGATGTTATTTTTTCCTTCAAACAAAGTTTGTGTTTGGATCCGTAGCCTACACTTAAAACAGCATAGTTGGCAACGAAGTGTTGACCCGATAAGAACGGTCCCGAGATACAAATAAATAAATCAACTTACATAGTGTTTGGACGGGTTTCTTCTCTTTTGCACATCCACAACTTTAACTTCAGCGACTGTTCGTAGATGCATCCTGACAGCTCACTCTGACTCTTTAGCGCGCTGGAAAAGTCATGGACATTTAACCCCCTGGAAATAGTCAGTCCGGGAAAAACACGCAAGAAGACGAAAAAATAAAACAAGTAGCAACAAGACGCGAAACGAAGCGTTCCCCACAGTCGCTTATGCCCTTCCTTAATTGTAATATGCGAAAGTTGTCAAGGCTGCAACACGCGATAGACAATCTGGAAAGCCGTCCCTTGCTTTTAGAGAATCGTCTTGTCCCAGAGAGGGGCTGGACCATTATGAAGACAGCATGGCCAAGAGAGTTGCTGACGCTCGGTTGACCATTGACATGGGCGGTGCCTAGAAAGTGACTATAGAGACAGTAGTGGTAACTGTTGTAATGTTATATTTGAGATCTGTATGACCTCCGTTCAAGGGAATGTGTCCCGGCTCCCGCCCATACATGTACGCTTTTTGAGGAATGGGTTAGGGGTGGGCATAGATTAATAAAAGACAAGAAAAGTTTAATGATAGAGCCTATATGCACATGCAGTCGTTTTTATTTTGTTTTCATTTTAAAGCTGTTGTTTGCCTAGAGGGCGTTTTGGCATTGGTTTTAGTCGAATGAAAATACAGTACGACCAAACTGATGGTATTGTCTCCACCTGGTGGAGGTTAATGGAATATAACATATTTGGAAATTGCCACAATATGACTCTTGAGTAACTACTGAATGAATAGCGCATCGTAGTTTTCCGTTCCCTTTGGTGACGCCTGTAAAGCCTAGCGACGATTCCCCAGCAGGCTTTGGCTCGGCATTGTATATCCCAGGAGACAAAGTGGTAACTCAGTTGTGCAATGGTGAAATAATTTACATTTAGTAATTTATTTCCCATACGCGTTTATCCACGTTGACTGCAGTTATAATCTTGAAGTTGCAGAATGTCACATAAGCCAGTAATGGAGCAGGGGACTCCGTGATCCGAGGCTCTCTTCTAATAGAAACAAAATAAGAATATAATGGACACACACACACACACACACACACACACACACACACACACACACACACACACACCACACACGCACACGCACACGCGCACGCGCACGCGCACACACACACACACACACACAACAAAATACTAGTTAATAATTACGTCTAACAATAATATTATTATTATTGTCATAATAATACTGACTTGCTATAGGGATATGGCCTACGTTATTGTGTCAGCAAATGTTCTAAAATGATGCTGACGTTCATTCTGTACCTACATTTACCACATGGGGGCGTTGAACCCCATGTTTCCCTAAATTATAGCGTCTTCTTTAACAATGTCAATGTGGGTTTAATTTAACATTTCTTTAAAAGGGAATTCGTTTCACAAAATGATGTTTTAATATCATTGAATCCAAACATATTGAAGCAGCTGAAGGTCTTCATTCTAAAAGCCACGTGTCGCCTAAAAGCCTACTATGGCCAGGTTATAATAGGCAGTAGTGCGAAATACGATACAAGAATACATACCTATATTTTTAACGAATAACATTTGCAAATAGCTATTCGTTATTATTCATTAAGTCTAAAGGGTGCATGGAAAACTTCACCCATTTTTTGCCGATCGTGACGACAGGAAGCGAAGCAACGCATGCGCAGAAGCGCCGATGGGCTGAGCAACGAGCAGCACGTCTTGGAAGAAGAGTTGCAGGATACAGAATACCGCTAACTTCTAAGATCAACCCACCAAGACACCAAGAGCAAGGGGCTTTCGTTTTACCCAATCGGTCGGGAACCTCTTCCCGTTGCCCATCAACGATGTAAAGGAGTTGGTGGTGGTAGATATTGTTTTAACTCCTGTAATCGTTCAAACTGGACCGCTAACGTTAGTCAATGATCGGTTAGTTTGTGTTATTTGGCCGACGAGTGCCGCGCTACGATGTTACGAGTTCAACGGTATAAAGGAAGAAACGACATGAAAACTCGGATGCATTGATATATATATCTGAATGGAACCTATTACTGTTATTTGAAGTACATCGCTTTGGATACCAATACGTGCGGAGTACATTTTCACGGCGGAAATAACCGCGTCTAGTTATCCGGCCCAAAAAAAAAAATGTCGTTTTTCAATTTTCGTAAGATCTTTAAATTGGGGCCGGACAGAAAGAAGAAGCAGTATGAACATGTGCACAGAGACGAGGACCCGGAGGAGATCTGGGAGATCATCGGGGAGCTGGGAGATGGGGCGTTTGGGAAAGTGTTCAAGGTAGTGTGTGTGTGTGACAATGATGGCCTCCATCTCTTCTCTCCTCTCCGTTTCCTTCTTGTGTGTCTGCTGGTCACTATCTGTTGATAAGAGACCAGTTCACATTTACTGATGAGCTCCACACCCCACGATCCGTAGTCAGTGAGACACACGTGGACATGCTTTTTCAACGCACCTCCATTATATTCCAAGTGTAACGAACAGATCCGCTCTCTGTCACATATAAGACTTACTATCTCCGCAGGAAACATGATCAATATCAGTATTGATTAGTTAGGTAATTGATTTGTCTTAGAGGTCTTCGTTGTCATGTTAGCTGGTAATATGACTTTGCTGTGGTGGCATTGAGGTAAAAAGTTGGCCCTGGTTCCCTGATATTCAACAGTTGAAAGGTGTGGCTCCACTTCCACCACCGCCAGCAGTGGCTGAGCTGTTGGGTGAATACCCCTCGAGTTCATGGTTTCTATCTAACTCAGACTGGACACGTTGGTAGGATCTCAAGCGTTATGAAGGGGTAGTTAGGTGTCACCAACTGAAGAGCTCGTTATCAATGTGTCGTTGCAACAGTTGGGTGGATTGGGACATTTATTTTGCACACCAGTGTTTTGTTTACACAACCACGATCGGTCAGGATGTTTGACTGTTTTATACCAGACTGCAACCAGAAGATCGAGAGGTAGTGGGTCGGGGATCGATTGTCATTTTTGGTCGTTCTCAGCCTTCCAACCTGTTAGTCAATTTGTCTAAAAGCGTCTGCCAAAGGGCTCTATGTAAATAGAGCCAAGACAAATAATCGTAAACTGCACAAACGTTATGTTTACTATTGCTTTATGTTGCTGTTTGTATCTGAACAGCATTAATAATTAGCTAGATTATATTTGCTGAGCCTGATTGCCATGAGGAAAAATAGAGCACGTTAATTTTCAAAATAGAATATTCTGTGTGTGTGTGTGTGTGTGTGTGTGTGTGTGTGCGTGTGTGTGTTTGTTGTGTGTGTGTGTGTGTGTGCGTGTGCGTGTGTGCGCACGAGTTAGCCTTTATATCAGTTTTGCTATTATTAGATTTGAAGTAGGATAATGACACGTGTTTTTAAAGTGGTATTGTCAACCGTGCATGAATCAGCCTTTCGAGTTGGGAATGGGCAACTCCCTGGTCTACTTCATTACTTCCTCACAAAGCCCAACGTCCTCGCATATCTTGGCATGAGCGTTGGGATGTTGCCGTTGAAGTGGGTGTGAGGCATGGCCACGCCAAACCATAGGAGACGGTTCATGCCACTGCCAACACAATCAAGTAACAATTTGGCCCTGTTCGCACAACCAGCTAGTTCACATAGCTGGATGGGGCTGCTGAATACACAGATTAAGAGACAGAAATGCCTCATCCTATACTTTGTCATGTGAATATTTGGGCTGTATTTGCCAGATTAATTGAGCCTGCATATTGTCAATACTATGTGTTTGACTAACCTTACCCGATTATGTTGAAGTTGTAGGTGGTGTTTTTTGTGTTTGTGTTTTATGAATGTATAAAATAAGTACTTCTCAAGATCAGACGGAACTAGAGAGCAAGAGATGAAATTAAATGTAAAGAGTTGTGGTATTATAGTCGCTTGCTCTAATGCCAACACTCGCTTTTTCCATGCAATACAGTTTGTAGGTCAGCACACGTTTTTATTCGACTCACTTAATGACTCTACCTGAGACTAGTGTTTGGTTTTAATTCGCAGAAGGAAATGTCAAACGTAAAACCAACCCCATCTTACTACATAATCTTATGATATAAAATATACCTTTGCAGAGAACTGACTTTTTTTTAAATGCTTATTTTGAGCTGCACATCCATTGGAGCACTAACACTGTTAGCTCTGAAATGCTGCATGACTTTTTGACACAAATCGCTAATGTGAGGCTACTGTTTTCAAAGCCTGTAGTGGCAGTGGCACATCAACTGGCTGTTATGAAGGTCTGTTATCATTCAAAAGAACGCTTGTATCCTGCAGTTTTGCTATTCCTAAACAGGGTTTCCTGCTGCGTTAGTTGAGGTTGTGGGGTTTGCCGTCAGACACGGGGGGGTCACAGTCACAGTCAAAGTCACAGGCAAACAATTGATCCAAAATGTACTTTTATCTTTGTTGATGTACTTCTCCAGGCCCAGAACAAGCTGAACGGGACCCTGGCAGCAGCCAAGGTGATCGACACCAAATCAGAAGAGGAGTTGGAAGATTACATGGTGGAGATCGACATCCTGGCCTCCTGCGACCACCACTACATCGTTAAACTGCTGGACGCCTTCTTCTTTGAAGGCAAGCTATGGGTAAGAACCCCAGGCTAACACTTAGTTACACACGTTTTGAGTATTTATATGTGCATGACTTCATGATGGAAGAGTGAATTATGATAGTGTGGGTTGTATGCACAATGCTGCCATAAAACAGTTGAACAATGAACAGAGCAAGATGATTAAATTGATGAGTAGGTTGTTTAGTTTTGTGTTTTGAACTTGCGGCTTCAAATGTCCAATCAAAATGCTCTTTATTTTATTGTATTCTTGACTGTTTTGAACTGCTGTTAATTCTTTCTTGAAAGCAAAACCAGTAAATAAAAGGCTGTAACTATTGGCAATTATTCAAGGAATATATACAAAAATGTAAAATAGTTGGGAGTTTGGCCGGGTAGTGCATTTAAGAGCTTGGAGTTGCTTAAAAAGGTGATGCAATATTTCTGTGTCAAAAGTTGTTATGTCACTGTCCTCTTCCTGCGCCTGTAGTTATCACCGTACAGTACTCCTCTTTATGAATGATGTGCATGGTCACTATAACCCTGTTGCACATATTTTAGTTGGTCTAACTAGCTTATTTTCAAAACCCTTCAATTGTTACAGGACAATGTGAAATATATTTATAATAGATAACCTCCATGGATTTCTACTGGTAGGCAGCAAACATGTGGTTCAAACGTTGTACCCTTTGGCTAGGCTCTGCTCCACCATCCGGCCCGGTGTGTTGGCTTGTTCCATGCAGTATAATTGGGGTGTGGTAACATGTTAGGTTAATTTAAATGTCAAGCCTGATGTATGGACTAGTTGTCACCAGACACCGAACCAATTCCAGCTGACAGGAAATTAGGTTAATTAGATGTGTATTAATTATAATGATGTGTTTAAACGTGTTGACATGAATGGCATTTTTTGTATTTGATGCCCAGTCCATCGCTCTACAGGAGATAAGATAATACATCTACTAATCCTACCAGAAATTCACAAGACTCCTCCCTCCATTTTTTCCTCCAAATCAGGGCAGGTAATCCCCTCCAAAACCTTCACGAAAGCGTTGAGATGAGTCATTTTTGTTAGGCTTAAACAACACAATGCCAGTCGGGGCCCATTCAGTGTGTCTCTGAGACCGGGCCCAGAGAAACGAGCCAGCTAGCTCTCAGGTGGTGTCATGTAGCTGTCCCTCATATCCATGGAGAAAGATAATGGAACCAGTATAGGTGGCCAGAGAAAGTGCCTGTGAATAATTCAGATCCGCATGAGGTCGTTCCCTCGGGTCTCTTTCAGCAAGGGGCCCGGCAGATGTGTAACTGACTGCCCCCATCATGTGTTGGTCCGGGTGTTTTTTTTTTTTCTATCAAAAATAAATAAATAATGATGTGCAGTTTCTGTAATTGGGTTGTTACGCTTACCTTTGCTTTAATGATGATGATTGCTGTTTCATTTTGTTTTGGTCATTATTATATCTGGATTGCCAACCTTGGGTACCTGGCTGGAGTGAGATTCTGATGCCATGGCCTTAATCACGCGTAAACATACTCGCACGCGCTTAATCACGTGCACTCAATTACGTGGACCCAATTAACTATTAGGGTTTAAAAACGTAGTCCGCTTACACATGTGGTGGGAACGGGACCCTAGGTGTACGATTTGAGAATAAGCCTGACTGACTAGTGACTACACCTGCTCTCTTTCTCCACCCAGGAAGGCACTCCTAATTTCACAATATCATACATACCCTCACCCAATAAAGGGCATACGGGTTTGTTCACTAATGTAAGGGAAAGACATTTAGTTTAATTCCCATATAAAAAGCTTGATTGAACGCCTTGTTGACTCCTGTCTGAACTCGATCAGTGGTTTCAATCAACACTGAGGCCCCGTCCACACATAGCCGATTTTTTGATGAAACCGCAAGTCTTGTGCCGTTTCGGCCGACCGTCCAGATGGAGCCGGTCGAATCCGGTGCCTGAAACCGCACATTTCTGAATCCATGTCCCGGGGTGGCTTCAAATCTATCCGGACCTGTGAGGATTCGTGTGGACGCCTGAAACGCAAACGATGACGTCATTAGCCCCCCACCAGCTGGGCGACATCAGAGTTGCTAATTTTATTTAAATTTTTAAATATTTAATTTATTTATTTCTTATTATTGTTGTAGCTTTAAATACTGCCCCTTGATAAATTTAATTACTAACTACATTAAAATGTTTTGCTGCTCAATTTAAATTTGAATCTCCTCCTGACTGACTGTTTTTATACAGCGCGCAGGCTGTATGCGCGCAGGCTTGATGCACTCCAGTTCTTTGCTGGAGTTCTTTAGCAGAAGCAGCGGTCCTTATGGGCCTGGGATGTGTACCTACCTAAGCGTTTCTACAGCTCGATGCCGTTTCGCAATGAATCCGTCTTTAAGGAGATATTCCTGAACCGCATTAAGACAAAACCGGATCGTTTTCGCCCGTTTCGGCTCTGTGTGGACGGGGCCTGAGATAAGTATCGCAATCGCACACCAATCCGGGATAATTAAAGAGACTGTTACATGGAAACCCCATATGAAACACCACGTGTTCGAATACTTTGCTATCTTTTAGGGTCAAAGTCGTTGGACGTCGGTTTAAGCATTAAGATTTGACCATAATACGTTTGCCTGTTAAACTCTGTTGCTGTCTCTGTGTTTTGGCGGGAGAATTGTTCGGGCAGTGTTAAAGTGTGAGGCTGAAGGTGAAAGAGTGTGTCAGATGCCTAAAGCATGAGAGTTGGCAACCCTGTTGTTATTATTGCATCGTCATTTTTTTAAAATTATTTGGAACACGGAAGGATCTTAAAGAATCCGGCTCTACCTTTGTGGTGATGCTCACTTGTGAATGGACGCCATTGTTTGCCTGTTGCAGAGTTATGATTGATATCATCCCAATTTCCCCTCCGGCTGTCCGCTGATGCGCTACAGATGCTAATAGACTAAAAGGGATGGTGGTCAGGTACACGGCAGGGGACCATTACCCCCAACGTCGGCCATTGGTGCAGGTTTATGGTCCCACTAACCGTGTTAGTGAGATTGCATTATGATAATGTGATTCACTGCGGAGCTACAGATCCATCGGTGTTTAGCTGGATAGATGGAGGTCTGATAGACAGAGATAGGCTGCCTCCCTTTATGTAAGACTTGACAGATTTATGTAGTGTTATGGTAATTAATAAGCAAAGGCAATCATGCTAGCACAGTCGCTTTGCTTGTGCATTAAACTGTGCATCTTACATAATCAGTTCGGTCTTAGTTATTCAAGTCATTTTGAGGTTGTGTTGTAAGTTGCCAGTGCCCAGTTAGTGACGAACTGATTCACATATGATGCCCGGCTCCCTTTAACAATTCCCTGTACTTCAACGTTTTTTGCTAGATTTGAACAATTAAGTTAGAAATAGTAATTCTTCACTGTTTTGAAGTGGAAATATGAATATCAAAACAGTTTGTATATCACCAAGGGCAAAGCTTTACCTGGATACCGAGTTCAGCGCTATGTAGTAGTACGTGGTGATACTGAAACAAGGAAGTAGTTTTCACTAGAAATTAGGATGAAATAACCCTTCTGACTCAATACACAACTTCTGCTTGTTCCAGAAACACAATCCACTTCCAGTATTGTGAACCCGGTCTTCTGCATGCAAACCGGTCATACCCCAAAAGAACAACACCTGCTTAACTTGCATACACTTTGTTCAGCGGGAATAGATTAAATAAATGCTCCGTATCTCGATAACCTCAAGATACTTCAGGATTGAGGTTGTCTTTTCTATAACCAAACTCTCTTGTGGCTTGGTGGCTTATCCCACTACCCACAACCCATGGTCCTATGCTACAAGTCATTCCCTCTCTCTCTCCTTTCCATGAATCCAAAAAAATCAGCACTAAAACATATATATATATTTATTTTTTATTTTTAAGTTGATGCCCACGCTGAAAAGGCTAGTGCATTCGATTAAAAACAAGACAACATAACAGAACAGTGGAAGACAACATACAACTCAACCCAACATAACCTCAAATGTTACTATATAAAGTGCTGTGCATTATGGGTATTATCTGGATGGAAGAAGGTGTTTTGACTTTAGTGATGAGCCGTTCAGCTGTGCTGAACCTGAACCTGAATCAGGGCTGTGACCCCATGTCCCGTGTTCCACCTGTCCTCCTCTGCTGCAGATTCTGATCGAGTTCTGTGCGGGCGGTGCAGTGGATGCCATTATGCTCGGTAAGTCCCAGTTTATTTTAGGGCAGTGTTTTTGTTTCCGTCGCTCCTTTTTCACTGTGGTGACCTTCACTTTCTTTCCATCGCAAAAAACCACTCGCAGCGGGACATTGTTTCGCGTCACCCTCCACAGAATGGGGAGGGCCCGGCCCAAGTGACCTAATTATCATCTCTGCTCAGATTTCAAATAAGCGGTTGGTCCACTCCAACGACTAATGACTTTTCCTACCTCTATCAAATTTGATCACGCAAAGAGAACACCTTCTTTATGTGAGACGGACTAACGACATGCTGCGGTGAATGCCCAGGATCTGTAGATCTCTCCCCCCCCCCCCACTGAATGGCACGCTGTGATTAACGCTTGTTCAACGGGAGGTTTTGAAATCTGGGGCTTTGATAAGAGAGATTTTGGGAGAATGTTCTGGGGATAGTTTTCTCTGGATTTGTGACATAATCATACTTGACACCCTCACGCACACTGACTCACTCACACACGCACTGACTCACACACACATCTCTCCCTCAACCACACAAATTAAAAATACCTCCACGCGCTCGCTCACTTAATCACACAAACGCACGCACGCACATATATGCACACACACACACATATGCGCACACACACACACACACACACACACACACACACACACACACACACACACACACACACACACACACACACACACACACACACACACACACACACACACACACACACACACACACACACACACCCCCTCCACTCACACCCACTCCGCCCATGCTAGTTCATTCATCCAGGCTGGCTAAAACCCGGGGAGCCGTGCTTCCTCCTTGTTGCTACGGGTGACCATCAGAACAACTATTTATGTTATTGTGCCTGAGTTGCCGGTGTTGCTTTACAGTCAAACAAAAGATTAACTTTGAAATGCACTACAAAAGAAAATGTGCCGCCAACTGCCACTATTTTGTTTTAGAAAGCGATTTTTATTTATTTATTCCTCCAATATTGGCAACTAAATTATAATAATGTATTGTTTATGTTATATTATTATCTATTTTAATATAATTTCTTTATTATTTCTGCTATAGGTGTAACATTTCTTAAGGATAAAACTGTTAAGCAGTGGCATGAGCTGTCTCAAGAATGCCATTTGCGGCACATTGCTCATTAAAAACTAAACGAGGGGGGCTCTGACTCTGTGTTGCGCACATGGGCCGACAGAGCTGGAGAGGCCCCTGACGGAGCCCCAGATCCGGGTGGTGTGCCGGCAGACACTGGAGGCCCTGGCCTACCTCCACGACAACAAGGTCATCCACCGGGACCTGAAGGCCGGCAACATCCTCCTCTCCGCCTCCGGCGACGTGAAACTGGGTACGACAGATTCACCATTTACCATTTAGTCGTTGATATTATCCACCATTAATTGGTGGGAGCAGGTGTTAATTGTGTAAACTGAATGCAATGCATTGTTTGCATTGGCATTCAGCATGGCGTGTGAGTTGATCCAACCTTTGACTTTGAATTTAAGAAACAATGCCGATGATTGACTTTCCAATCTGTTCCAACGTTCCAACCTGCCACTTTGGAAAGTGGAATAGTCAGAAGCGGTTGATGAAAGGAACGGAATAAGGAACTTTCTGTCCTACTTCTTTATTGTATCCTTAGCTGACTTCGGAGTTTCGGCTAAAAATACCAAGACGTTGCAGAGGAGAGATTCGTTCATCGGGACGCCCTATTGGTGAGTCATGGCACCCTTGACAAAGAGCACTTTCTTCTCAGTGTTATGATTTATCCCCCTGCCCTCCCCAACCCCAACCAGACGGAAGTGATCGCATGATATGACTTAGCCGGGGGGTGATTTCTGACTCGCGGTCACATATGAGCAACAGGGGAAGCTTCCTGTCCTGCTCAGGCCCCCAGGTTGTAGCCTGATCCTTGACCCTAGCCCTCGTCTCCCAGAAAAGATACATGATTCCCTCATTACGTAATACGCATAAAGAATGTCTCATTAACTGAGACGCCCCCCCCCCTCACCACCCCAAAGCTAACGGGAGGCATGAATTGCCAGACCTAATTATCTTTAGCCTTCTGCAGTTGATGCTTATATATTGCATTCAAACAATATCACTGAAGCGGGTGTGATGTTATACTGGATATCAGCACTTAATATTCAGTCATAGGTAAGAACGCACACACGCCCACGGGCCGAGTGCCAAACATAATCCCTGCCGCGATTGTCTTTTATAAGTTAACAGTAACAAGCAACCGCAGATTATGATTTGTGTGTTTTATTTAACTATTATTTGACTCTGGCCAGTTATTTTGTATCATGTATATTTATCTGTATGTTTCCGTTTATTCCCATGAGTTTTGAAACACCTGTAAGGCGGAGTGATGCGTGTATTTTAAAGTCCCAGCTCTGTTATACTCTGTATCAACACTCATGGAAAGCCTTTTGTCCAATCAAATGACAAATAACATTTCCTCATCGACCTGTTCCATCTCTCCCCCCCCCCCCCCCCCTTGCTCTGGGTAGGATGGCCCCCGAGGTGGTGATGTGCGAGACCTCCAAGGACCGGCCCTACGACTTCAAGGCTGACATCTGGTCCCTGGGGGTGACGCTGATAGAGCTGGCGCAGATCGAGCCCCCCAACCACGAGATGAACCCCATGAGGGTCCTGCTGAAGATAGCCAAGTCGGAGCCCCCGACCCTCATGCAGCCCTCTCGATGGTGAGGTGGTGCAGCCGTACTCTGGGGACGGGGGGGTGGAGAACACGCACTGGCACTCTGGTGGGGGTGGAGAACACACACTGGGCCCCTGTCGGGGGTAGCGTTGGTGGTAAAGAACATTCAATGCGCCCCTGGTGGGGGTGGGGGTGGTGGTGGTGGAGAACGCACACTGGGCTGTCGGGGTTGTTGTTGGTGGTGGAGAATGCACTTCAATGCTTCTGGGATGTTTTTTGGTTGATCTGTTTGTTGGAGTACAGGGATAGGGGGATAATGGTACCCAAATCATTAATCTAATTCCCCATGAGTTTTTGTATTTAATGAAAAGAAAATACGCGTGAAGGTTAAGTTAATCAAGTACTTTTTGGTTCTACCGTACTTCCTCATATCAACGCTGTTCTTGTCGACCCGGCAGGTCTCCAGAGTTCCGTGACTTTCTGAGGAAGGCGTTGGATAAGAATGTTGACCAAAGGTGGGGCACAGCCCAGCTGCTGCAGGTGAGTTGGCCGGCTCTCTCTCTCTCTCTCGCCCCTCATTCTCTCTGTCGTTCTCTCCCTACAGTCCCTCTCACTGATCCCCTTATCTCACACAGGGAGGTTAATATGTAACGTCCCATGTGTATGTGCTGAAATCAAAGCATTCCATTTCAAACTGTGTGATGCTCTGTGAGTTTGGCAACCAACGATCTGTTTGCCTGTCTGTCTGTCTGTCTGTCTGTCTGTCTGTCTGTCTGTCTGTCTGTCTGTCTGCAGCACCCTTTCGTGTCCAGCGTAGCGGAAAACCGGCCTTTAAGAGAGCTCGTTGCCGAGGCCAAAGCTGAAGTCTACGAGGAGATCGAGGAGGCGAAAGAAGAGGAGGAGGAAGAGGAAGCAGAGGTCCCTCCAGTACGTCTGGTTTGAGCATCCACTCTCTGAAATGGTTTGCAGGTCGATCTGTGCACATCTCGACCTGCAAGATTGGCAAGCCTCTGCATTGATACTAGACCCATGGAACAGAAATGCCATTCATGCCAAGTGCATTGCATAGTCAGAAATCACATTTTAAAGACATTCAAATGTAAAATTGAAGTATAAAGAGTTAATATACCAGACCATGCATATGTTTTTTATACAAAAAGTAAACAGATAAGTAACGGCAATGTCTACCAAATTTTTTTACACTTTGCACATATTGTAAATGTAGAATCCTTTGAATCAAACTGTCCATGTTCTGTGCGTTCACATAATCCAACCACCCGTCTCCTCTCTATCCAGCAGGACGCTGGGCACAAGCGGCAGCCGTCGGACGCCAGCGCCGCCAGCTCGGAGGACGAGAAGGTTCCTCCGCCGGCCGCCTCTGTACTGGAGCCTGTGGCCGAGGCCTCGCCCTCCGCCGTCGCCGCGGACGACGACGGCAGCAGCGGAAAGCCCTCCGGCGAGGGCCTGGGCACCAGCAAGGTCGACAAGGACGAGGAGGAGGAGAAACTCCTCGAGGCGTCGGACGCGAGCCGGGGAGACGACCCCGTCGAGAAGGTCCCGGTCTCAACGGAGCTTCCGGAGGCCGGGTCAGACCAGGGTGCTGTGACCCTACCTCAAGAGTCGTCGGACACAACAACAACAACAACAACAACAACAATAACAACAACAGAAGAAGAAGGACAAGAACCGGTGACTGTGAGCCAAGAAACCGGGGAGGAAGAGAGGGAGCCACAAGAGAAGGAGGCCGATGCGGAGCCGTCTCCAGAACCAGTCAGCGAAGAGACCAGCGAGGTGAAAGAACAAGACGGAGTACCAAGTGCTGGCCCTCTGCCTGCAGTAACCGCAGAGTCTGCAGGGAAACCAGAACAACCAGCTCTTGTGTTAGAGGAAGTGAACAAAAGCCCTGCAGAGGAAGTGCTGCGACAGGAAGCAGAAGAGGACAGAAAACCGCACCGAGCCGGCGAGGGCGACAAACAGGAAAACGAAGAACCAAACCGAGAGTCGAGCGTTATCGGCGAGGACGGAAACGGTGCCACTGCTGAAGCGAAGCTCAGTCTGGGCAAGGTTTTGTCTGTTGAGGCAGCAGAGGAGGCTCAGACCAAAGAGGAGAACGCACCGGAAGCAGAAGAGTCTAAAAGCCAAATCAATGAAGAAGCCAAATCCACCTCGAACGGCCCCGAGCCTTCATACGCCTCGATGCCGGTACCGGCCGTCCAGGGCGGGGAAGGGACGGCGGCGTCTACCAACGCAGAAGAAAGAGGAGGAGAAGGCGTCGTCTCAGTACCGGACAGCGAGGCCGAGTCGGAGAGCAAGCGGTCGGAGCAGGGCAGCCCGTCGATCCGGACGGACGCGGGGACGGACGCGGGGAAGGACTCTGACTCTGGGAGCAGCTCGGCAGCGGACAGCAGCAGCATGGACATCAACCTGTCCATCTCCAGCTTCCTGTCCAAGAGCAAAGAGGGAGGCTCCATCTCTATACAGGTACACCTGGAGGCTCAGAAACCCACCTTTTTTTTTTTTAAAGCAGCAGTATGTTCCTTTTGCGGCGCTCCACCGCTTTGAACATGATTGGTCTTAAGAACTCACTAACTCGACCCCAGCTCATTAGACAATCAAAACTGTTCTTGTAACTCTGAGAAAGAAAGAAATGTTGAGTACCATCAGAATGCTTTATCATGATGCAATGTTGTGTATTGATTACATATTTTAAACTCAAACTGAATTGCTAATTCTGGCAACGCTGCATAGTCGTTGGAATTCACCGCGCTTTGTAGCGGATGCACAACATGTGAGAAGTTGGGGTCACGAGAAATGTCTGAGCTTATCACTATAAATTCGGGTGCACTTCAATCATTAAATATTAGTGAAAAAAAAGTGAAAAGGGAAATGTTGATAAATGTTGTTACGGTAGTTGTTAATGTAGTTCATGGTAATGTCAATACTTGTTGCTTCAGGACTCGAAGCGGCAGAACAAGACGATGAAGAAGACGCGTAGGTTCATGGTGGACGGCGTGGAGGTGAGCGTGACCACGTCCAAGATCGTCACGGACAACGACGCCAAGAGCGAGGAGATGAGGTTCCTCAGGTACGCTCGGGAGCTGGTCTCCCAGATCAACTCTTGGATGTATGATCCCAAACAGACTGGAGGAACGGGGTGTTTCACTTTCTTTCGCTTCATTGGTTTCGACCCGCCAAGTTGCAGAGGCAGGGATCTGTAAGCGCGTTATTGTGTAACAGGGAACACAAACTCGGCCAGACACGTATTCAAGTCCGCTCCGTCTTCCCACTCGCAATCATATAGCTCCTTGATAGAATTTCTCCGGCCATCAAAACTGGAAACATACCTCCACCCCTTTTGAGTTTGTCCCACTCAGAGCCTTCTCCCCCTACAGGAGCTCTGCTAGAGAATAGTAGGACTGCTGGATCCCAGATCAGCTCTTAGTCTGCTAGCTGTAGGACTTAAATGTGGAGCGCGGCCTATTTCATATCCAATACGCCCAGGAATAGACGTGGTTCTCACACTGGGCTCCCACAGCTAACAAATGGCACATAGGTTAAATGCTTTTATGGATGCTGCGCTTATCTCCCTGGTTTTCTTCCCAATACCCCATTCTTAAAATGACTGAATTGGTATGCATGAACACATGTTGCTGAACATATTCCGATTTTGACACACATTGATCCAGAAACACAGATGGCGGGACAGAGTTGTCTCTAATTTAAGTGTGGGGAGCTTTATGTAATTCTAATGCGGCGAGGAAAGAATGCTCAAGAGTCAAAATGAAGATTGGATTCGCTTGCTGTTCGCCTCCAGCAGGTTGCATATTCAAAATGCATTTGACTACTGAATACTAATGTAGTATGGATTCATAAACGGGCTTTCAGAGTAATATTGCTGCTGCAAGGAGGATATTTGTTTTCGTCATCTATCATCAACAGAACAATTCATATTTACCATTTCATGCCTCCCACTCTTGCACGTTAATTATTGAATTACTCGGGCGCTGAACACTTCACATCACTCAGCAACAAAGCACAAGTCATTGAAAAAATTTATCGTTCATCACTGACGGATACTTTTACTTTGAAAATTATTTAAAGTGCGTCGTGAATAGGCCTATCTCACAAAAATCGGAAATGACGTCACACCGGGTAAACATTCTTCCGGCAAAGTCATTTTTGTATTGCCGTCAATGCAAAAATGGACCGTTTCTTCGCCACTTCCCTGGTGGGTTTTCAGTCAAAATGACTGGGAACAGCTCCAGTATTCAGCCTAGCACTCCCGTCGGTATAATCAGCTGCTGAGAAATGCAGACTACAGACCCGTGTACTCCCCTTCTGAATCACGAAATTAACTCCTTCATCCCGTCTGATCGCCCTGACCCACTGCTGTCTGGTCTGTATTAGTTGGGAAGTCGTGGAAATGCAAATACGGTTGTTTTTGTTTGGAATTGGCGCATAGAGGTACACAACAGAAGCTCTTGTTTTTTGACTGCGCCATAGTCAAATATCATGGACTACGCGACCGGAAGTCATTTTACCTGGTGAAGGCAAAATCGAACGCCGAACCAGGAAGTTGTGAGATAGGCCCATTACAATACAGTCGTTCCTTGGTATTGATCCTGGAGGCCATTTGAGTGTTTTAAATGCATGTGTGTGTGTGTGTGTGTGTGTGTGGCGTCCAGGCGCCAGGAGCTGCGGGAGCTGCGGCTGCTGCAGAAGGAGGAGAAGCGGGCCCAGCTGCAGCTCACCAACAAGCTGCAGCAGCAGAGGGAGCAGATCCACCGTCGCTTTGAGCAGGAGACCACCGTGAGTCACACCCACCGCTCTTACTTTGAAAGGGATGACGACCCGCTGGTGTTTGTTTTCAATGTGACGGAGAAGAGGCTAATAGTCACCTTCTCCTGACACATAGACAGGGTTTGCTGTATGCTAATCAGACAAGAATATTCATTTCATTTATTATATCAGTGATCCAATATACCCTGATGTCCCCTCTCCTCTATCCTCCTCTCGTCTCCTCTCTGCCTTCCTCTCCTCTAACCACTCCCCCCTCTCCTCTAACCACTCCCCCCTCTCCTCTAACCACCCCCCCTCTCCTCTAACCACCCCCCCTCTCTAACCACTCCCCCTCTCCTCTAACCACTCCCCCCTCTCCTCTAACCACCCCCTCTTCCTCTAACCACCCCCCCTCTCCTCTGACCACTCCCTCCTCTCCTCTAACCACTCCCCCCTCTCCTCTAACCACTCCCCCCTCTCGTCTAACCACTCCCCCTCTCGTCTAACCCCTCCCCCCTCTCGTCTAACCCCTCCCCCTCTCGTCTAACCCCTCCCCCTCTCCTCTAACCACTCCCCCCTCCTCTAACCCCTCCCTCTCTCTCCTCTAACCACTCCCCCCTCTCCTGGTGCCCCCACAGAGTAAGAAGCGGCAGTACGACCAGGAGCTGGAGAACCTGGAGAGGAAGCAGAAGCAGACGATCGAGCGGCTGGAGCAGGACCACACCAACCGGCTCCGGGACGAGGCCCGGCGCATCAAGGCCGACCAGGACAAGGAGCTGTCCAAGTTCCAGAACATGATGAAGAACCGCAAGAAGGAGGTACGCAGCCGTCCGTCGCCAACGCTGGTGGGGTTTCTGCATGGCTTGGACTGGGACATCGAGCGGGCAGTCGTTGTGCTGGGAGTGGCGCAGCAAGTAGAAGGCACACGCTTAAGGTCCAAAGCATACTTCTGTGTCGAATGGTGACCTCGTAGGCACACCGCGTCATGCGAATCAAGGTGTATATGATCCTCCTCAACACGACGATCAAAATTTAACCAGAAAGTGTCGCAGGAAAATCATGTAGTAAATGTCATTCAAAAAAATTCTTAAGACCGTGTCAATGCCTACAGCGACAACCTCTGTTGTGCTACGCCGGTTACGTAGCCACAGGTCTCCCTAAAGTGCTAGCCGTTCGATGCAGAAGTTTTCTTTATAATGGCCCTCAGGACGCTTGCTTTCTTTTGCTCTGCCGCAAGACATTGGCTCGAGCTGTCCATGTCATGCCGCATAACCGGTGTCATCCTAGCTGTGGTTTACGTTCTGTCGCTGCGCTGCCTGACAGATATCTAAAGAACGCTAACTGGCAGGCTGTGCTCGATGGCTCGGGCTGCAGAGAGCTCCCATGTGGATGGATTCATCATTCACCATGGCCCCCAGGCCCGCTTATCTGTGCTTCCTACTGCAACACTGCATGCCAGTGCAACAGCTATCGCACATCTACTCTGTTTATACATGGCTCCTATCATTATTGTTTAGGGATTCTATTTGTAGTTATAGGGGAGGCTGGGAAGGATATTCTTGTGGGTTAGGGGTTCGACCCCCAGCTGAAGGATACTGGGTTTGTAAGTCCAGTGTCTGCAGTCTACCTGTAGGCATCCTTGAGGAACCCACCCTAAGCCCCCTGCCTGCTCGTAAGTGACTAACGAGTAAATCTATAGTATGGTGTTAGCATCTAAGCATGGACCATGGCTAAATGGTAAATACATAGGTGTATAGAAGCAGGGTGCTTCACTAGAGGGGAGCGCAGAGCCTGGGATGTGTGGTGTGTTTGTGCTCTGCCTCGTTGATTACTGTCATACTGGGAACGATTTCTCGAGACATCTGGCCGTGCCGGTTTTTCAGCCTTTTTATACTGGCTTAATGTGGGATGGTAGCCTGCCAATGAAAGAATGTCATCCTTTCTAGGCTTCATGGGAGCCGTACAGGGTGTTGTGGGGGCGCTAGGGAGCAGGAGGTTTGTTTTCTGTAGAGCTGCCGCGATTCATCTATTAAATGAATCGTTTTAGTCATTTACAAAGACGTGTGTAACTCTACAAATGCGATCTTGGGTGCGCGTTAACTTGTGCGGCTACGAGATTTGCCATTATTTACGAGATTTGCCATTATTTATGGCATTTCATAGACTTAATTGTGTTCTTGATTAATCGTAGGATATCAATAGATTAATCAACTATGAGAATAATTGTTAGTTGCAGCTCTAGCTTTCTGTCTAGCTCCATGTACTTGTCGGTTAAGTGCATGGTCTCGTCAATATCTCCGCAAGCTGTTATCGACTGCGCAGGCTTGCTTCCACATGTTGCTTCCCTGTTGGGCTTCTGAATGAATGCTACAGAATGTTATGTATTGGTTATCCATTGAAATACATAGACTCGTAGCATTCAACAGACTTGTTATAATAAAAAGTTGTGCATCACTTTTAATAATTGTATGTGAATAATATTTGTTTTTTTACCTGTTTTTGTTTGAAACCGTCATTGTCACTAACTCACTTTGTCTCCTGTATGCGGATGTGTGTGGTGGCTTTTGGTGCTGGTGATGGGAACGCAAACTTTGGGAGATTGATATTGTTTGTTTTGTGGGTCCAGGGAGTAGGTTACAGTAATGGCCTTATGGACTAACTGCAATGGAATAATTTGGCTATATTGTCTTCATTGTGGGACTGGCATTAAAGTGCAGAGGCTAGAGGGTTAGACTCCCGCGCTGAAATGTACTGGATTCAATCTCTCAAAGCTTACCCTTTTAGGCATTCTTGAGAAAGGTGTTAGGGTCTACTTAATAGACCCTTCTTAACAAGAAGAGGCTTTTAGGCAGCCTGAGAGCCAACTAAGGGGGCCTAAGTTGTCCATTTACCAGTCTGATTATTCCTCAGTTTCTCACAAGGCCTTTGTAAATCACTGGGGGTTTAACTCTTGGCACGGTAAGGCTAGGACATTCTGGAATGAAACTAACATCTCCTGCTACCTACAACAAGATCGACCTCTTTCTTCAAATCGATCGATGTTCTCTACTCTCTCTAACCGGTGGGTCCATGCGGTAGAGGGCTACAAATCAGAGGAAAGTGCATTTGTCCATCTCATCACAAACTATGGGATCAAATCAGGTTTCCCGTCTCCCATTTGATCAAAAACGGTGGCTTCGGATTTTCCGTATCTCAGCTCTCATAAAACGCGGCCCTGCCCGTCCTTACATTTTCTTGGCTAAATTAAAACGTCCAAACCTATCAAACATGCAAACTGTAGGTGAAGCAGGAAGTGGGCCAGTCGCCCAAACACTTGAGAAAAGAGCTTATGAGACGCTTAAAGGAGGACCTGTCGCTGGTTAAAAGCGCCGAGGTAAACCCACTCACCACAACTCCCCTTCTCTTCTCTTCCCCTTTCTCCTCTTCCCTCCATCTACTCTATTCGTCCATCATAACCAATTTTTTTTCCCATTGCGTTCCCGCTCTGGCGACCTGTGCTCCATAACATCGGAAGGAAGAAGACTTTACCCATCAAGAATAAAGTCAAGACTTAATTATCCCTCCAATATGAAGCTTCTTTCATTCTTCTTTTTGTTTATTCATGTGTTTATTTCTGACTTCATCTCTTTCATTCCCTCTTTTCCCTAGTCTTTCTTTATCTCCCCCTCCTTCTCTTTAAGAGAAGGCAGCATGCCACTAGGAATCAGCTTGCGGTCCAGCCTTTATGCTTGTATTCAGAGAACCTCAGTATGATAGGAAATAACAACTCATTCATTCCATCAATCCGTCATCATGGTCTCCTTGTAGAGCGCCACCCTGCCTCTACTCACCAATACTCCCATGGTAACAGGCCAGTGTGTAGACCAGTTGTTATTAGTTATCAGGGGTGGGGTTGGTTGTGTAGCTTTATTGTCAGGTAGGTAGGTGTGTGTGTGTGTGTGTGTGTGTTGTGTGTGTGTGGGTAGGCTGAGATCCTGTGTTTGTGTGTACGCTCACAGATGGGCTCATGTGGGTGTGCGTGCGCTGGTGGGCTCCTGTGAGTTTGTGTGTGTGTGCGTGTGCGTGCACAGGTGGGCTCCAGTGGGGAGGTGTGTGTGTGCTACCCTGCTGAGGGTCAGTGCGCTGTGTGTGTGTCTTCCCCCTCCGCAGGCAGTGGCCCAGGTTATGATTCAGTCTTTTCAGTTGTCCTCTTGCGCACTCTTCAACGCTC
Organism: Melanogrammus aeglefinus; assembly: GCA_900291075.1. Lineage (NCBI taxonomy): Eukaryota > Metazoa > Chordata > Actinopteri > Gadiformes > Gadidae > Melanogrammus > Melanogrammus aeglefinus. Next base: position 75,542 of record OLKM01001256.1, on the reverse strand, counting down.
AGATGCAGGATGTAAGTCACCCCCTCCCTCCCCTCACTCCCCCCTTTCCTCTCTCGCCGCCTCATTCCATACTTAAATGTGCTCCGTTTCCTCAGGTCAGAGGTCAAGGGGGACACGTGTAAGCATGGGCGTGGTGTTGTCAGGTTTTGTTTTGCAGTGTCCTCGTCACTACAGTGTCTCTCCCTCTTGTTCTCTCTTTCTATCTCTCACTTACTCTCTCTCATACTCGCTCTCTCTCTGTTCTCTCCACCATCGCTCGACCACCAGATCATCACCCGTGCTGTTATATATGTACAATATGTGTGTATACACGGTGTTGTCCTTGTAGTATGTACAAGAACATCTCTACCTACTCCTGTACAAGGAGTAGGTAGATGTTCAGGTGACACAGGGAACATATCCATTTTCCTCCCCCCATTGATGGAGTTAGTTATGGACCTTGTCATATAATTCCTGTGGCCGTCCTCTCCATAAAGAAAGGACTCTGTTCCCTAAGAACATAGTGGGTTCCTAATGCCCTTCTGCACACAACACCACTGTGTGGAGTACAATCCTGAGTAAATCCACTAACAATAATTGTATCCTCCAACATCACAAACTTATTTGCTTTATGATGGTGGTAAATCAATGAATCTACTCTTCACGTTGCACTATAATAATTGTAATATTTCATGACAAAATGCAATGCTTTTAGTGGAGCTTTTAACTTTGTATCAAATGTTTCTCACTCATGGCAATTAGGCCAGATCATTTGAACGCGCAAATGTATGTTTGATCCCTTTTTAGATGCGTTATTAAATCTCAGCTCTTTAAACTCTGTGTCTCTTCTCCATTATGGATCCATTTTCACTCCCCCATGACCCCGCTATTTCTCTTCTTCTCTGGTTCCAGTGAAGTGATGCTGTGATATTTCTGTAGTGCACTGCTCTGTTCAGTTTTGTGACTCCAACTCAAAAGAATGTGGTTGCTATGACACCTGCCCACGGCTACCATTTAGAACCCATTCATATAGCCTGTGTGTGTGTGTGTGTGTGTGTGTGTGTGTGTGTGTGTGTGTGTGTGTGTGTGTGTGTGTGTGTGTGTGTGTGTGTGTGTGTGTGTGTGTGTGTGTGTGTGTGTGTGTGTGTGGTGTATCACGCAAACAATACATATAAATATGTATTGTTGTAATGTCCACATTTTTCCATGTAAGATGTCTTGAGTTTCTTGAAAAGCGATAGAAATGTATTATTTGTATTCTTGTAAAATGTTTTCGCTTTATCCGTCTGTTCCAATGCCTGTCTTGTTGTGTTTTTTTTGAAGATGTGTTCAGAACTTCATTATTCCTTGACTACGACTTCTCTCTCCGTCTATCTCTCTCTTTGAAATAATATGAAATCATGTTGGGACTCCTTTCATTCCCTCACCACACCCTTTCTCTGTACCTCTCTGATCAGTCTCTTTCCAAAATTCTGTCACTTCTTCGTCTCTTACCTCTGGCTGTTGTAACTCCTCATAATGTCTGGAGTGTGTGAATGAAGTATGTTGGACCCGTCTCTCAAACCTTGACCTCTTCTGTGTGTACCTCACTACCTCTCTCTGTTTAGTCTTATTCTTGAAAAAGATGGTAGAACTCTTTAAACCTTGTGTTCCTTAACTCCCTCTTCTCTCTGTCTGGAGCTGTCTGTTGTAGCTCCCTTTTTATAAAGTAGTGAAAGTATGTTTGGAGCGTCTTCTTACCTTCCGTTCTCTCTCTCCATCTGGACATACCGATGTCTTGGCGTTCCTCTGTTTGAAATTGTTTGTTTGAAAACCTTTCGTACCTTCACCTCCTCTTCTTCTCCCTCTCCTGTCCGTTTGTCTCTCTGGAACAAGAGGTCCCTCGTTTCATTTTGCTCTCCGTCTATACCTTTTCTGTTGTCTCCTCTATTTGAATTGCCCTGTTTTTGAGCTCCACTTCGTTCCTTCACTACCTCTCCTCTCCTCCCACTCCCCGTGGCTCCAGGAGCAGGAGTTCCTCCAGAAGCAGCAGCAGGAGTTGGACGGAGCGCTGAAGAAGATCATCCAGCAGCACAAGATGGAGATCGCCACCATCGAGCGAGACTGCCTCAACCACAAGCAGCAGCTCATGAGAGGTACAGGAAGGAATTACCCCCCCCCCCTCCCTATAACCAAATCTGTGCAGAAGGATGTGACAGTGATGACCTCCTTTAACAACCAATGCTTTTATTCGCCCTGGAAGTGGAGCCGCCACACCATCGAAACATACTGTCAGCAACTTGGAGTTGCTATAGAACATTATACTTCCAATCGAGTGCAGATTAGATGTAGGAATCGGCACGCAAAGGTGATCGAAGCTGGCAGACAATCTTTTTATAGTAGAAAGAAAAGTTGCGACAGTGCATTCTGACTTCAACACTAGACCATTCAGGAAAACGTCGAGTGCTTTACTGCAGCTGTGGTCGAGAAAGGATGTTTGGCTCCAAGACAAACGGCTCTGGGTTCAATCACCAAAGTCTGCAGTCCATCCTTGAGTAAGAGGCCCCTTACCCCTCTACCTGCTCCTTAATCACATGCGTTGAATCCACTGCAAGTCCTGTCACGTTAAAGCGTCTGCTGAATCATTGAGTAGTGAATAGTGTGCGACATGGTGAGTGTTGGGGAGAGCTGAGATGATTGTGTATTTACTTTGGGACCCAGAGGCTGTTGAGTGTATCAGAGATGCTTACTATGGAGACATGGAGACTGTGATGAGACGAGTGTATCAGAGAGCTTACTATGTGACATGGAGCCGAGTCAGAAACCTGAGAGGGTGCTTGTGGGTAGACGTGGGTCTGCCCACAGGCTGATGTCACTGTCTGTCTACTCATCATCAGAGTAGAGTGTCTCGAGTGGTGGTGTGTAGTCTAGTGGCTATGGGTGGTAGACCATCCGGTTCTAGGTTTTAATCACCCCAGTCTACTTGTAGGCATGGATAGTCACTTGGATAAAAACATCTGCTTAATGACTTTATAGTACTTATTCCTTAAATTCCTATGTTAAAGTTAGGGTAGGCAATTCGGAGGAAGCCGCCTGAATAAACTAGATTTTAAAAGTATCCAACCGAAAGAAATACCACCCACTCTTCAGGCCTCCCCCGATGCCGCTCCCCCAAAACACGACACAAGCTCGCTAGCTTTAGTCATGGGTCTGCCTATCCTTGTGGAATACTTTAGTCATGCACAATGATTATATGGGCAGAGTAGGTGCAGGTAGTAGGTAGAAGGGCTGACTGGTAAGTCATCCATTCATTGGATTTGGTATGAATGAAATAATTGGGATAGGCTAATTACAGGCCTGTTACAGCAACAGATACCTTATTTTTCCCTTTTTAGGTCAGCGCGTTGGATTTATTGATTGGCATCGGGATGTAAAGAGGATTTGAACGATAGGAAAATATGACTGAAGACGCTTGTTAAATAAATGTCCTACCCTAGCTTTAATTGATGACACAATGACTAAATTGTGAGCACAAATGTCTTTCTGGATCTCTATGCTATTACCCCTGACTTGGCGTGTTTATTGGCTTCATTCTGTACGTGTGCCTGTTTTCTCCTGCAGCTCGGGAGGCGGCCATGTGGGAGCTGGAAGAGCGGCAACTCCAAGAGAAACACCAGCAGCTCAAGCAGCAGCTGAAGGACCAGTACTTCATGCAGAGACACCAGCTGCTGAGACGACACGAGAAGGTCAGCAGGCAACAAGATGCACTCGTGTTTATTCGCCGTTTCCCTTTCTCACATCCCGGTTATAAATGGGTTACTGTGTGTATGAGAAAAAATGAATCTCTTGAATCCTGAAACTTGATACGGTAGCGAGATGTCCTATAAAATGATGGGACCTGATGCAATTTTGTGATTTTTGGCACTTCAGGTTGATTATTTCAACAGAGTACATGTTGTCTCTGTTGCTATCCAAGACCTGGTCGGGATTCCTTTACTGTATCTATTGTTGAGATTTGAGTCATGGAAAATGCATACATTTTTATTTAAATGTATGTCTGCACACATTTTTCTTATTTTCCAATCGTATACATTTTATTTCATGTTTTCTGAATGTTAGTCCTTTACCCTCTTTTAAAGATTGCCCTTTAATGTTAATCAAAGAGGACGTCCATGCTGGGCTATTTTCTTATATCAGAGTATGTAAGTATATGGAGTCTGTCACGTCCACTCCCTCCCTGATTTTTTTTTTTTTGAGATGTCGGACCAGTGTCATCAAATGTCTGAAGGGTACCACATCAACCAACCCAACCTTGCCGCGTCCTTCCCCGGGTGTCTCTCGCAGGAGATGGAGCACATCCCGGTTCTAAATGGGTTACTGTGTATGTGACAACGTAAACCCCTGAATCTTGCTACTTGATATGGTAGATCAATGTCTTATTGATTTGGTGGAACCTGATGCCATCTTTGTGATTTTTATTTTTATTTACTTTGTGAGGTTATTATTATTTCGTCGTAATTCGAACAGCTTACATGTTGTCTCTGCTGCTATCCAAGACCTGATTCTGATTCCTTTACTGTATTTATTCTATTATTAGAGATTCCAGTCAGGGAAAAGTGCATTTTTTTTTTAATTTAAATGTAAAGTATGACTATTTTTTCTTATTTTCCAATCAATATACTTTTATTTCATATGTTTTCTGAATGATAGTCCTTTACCCTCTTTTAAAGATTGTTCTTTATATGTTATCTAAGAGGACGTGCAATGCCTCGGCTATTTTCTTATATAAGAGTTATTCAAGTGTGAAAATATTGGAGTCTGCCACATCCACTTCCTCCCCGTTAAAAACAAAATGTTTGAGATGTTGGACCGTTGTCATCAAATGCCAGCTGGTGCTAAACTCAACCTGGATTCCCAATTCAGCCCCCACCTCCTACCCAGCTAGCGGTTTCAACCAGGATAGCTGAAATGGCCCTATAACGTGTCTGAAGGGTACCACATCCACCAACCCAACCTTGCTGCGTCCTTCTCATGTGTCTCTCACAGGAGATGGAGCAGATGCTTCGCTACAACCAGCGGCTGATCGAGGAGATGAAGAACCGGCAGACGCAGGAGCGCTGCCGCCTGCCCAAGATCCAGCGCAGCGAGGCCAAGACGCGCATGGCCATGTTCAAGAAGAGCCTGCGCATCACGGCCAGCGCCGGGCCTCCGGAGCAGGAGAGAGAGCGCATCAAACAGGTGAGGGCCTTTGTTAGGGGAGCCCCCCTCCCAGGCCCAGAGTGTGGACCGCCTTGGTGTTTTCTGAGCTGTTGGTACATTGCAGTAGGGCTGGGCGATGAATCGAATTTTGATTGCGATTTTACGATTTAAGCATCAAAACGATCACAAAACGAACAATCGAGTTGAAACTTTTTTTTTTTCTTCTTTTTTTTTTATCTGTACATTGTTCTTGAATTGATCATTTTCGTGTATTTACTTCATTTTCGTGTATCTTACAAGAACTTTAATTGAAAGTTCTTGTGTTTTTGTGTTTTTGGAGAGATGCTGAATATTGCATCATGTTTTCAAACTCAAAAATAATCTTTGATTAATTGGGATTTCAAAAAATAATCGTGATTATGATTTTTTTGTCATAATCGAGCAGCCCTTCTTAGCAGAAGTGTGCAGTGAATGCTGTCCGTCTTACATAGAGCTATTGTGGCCACGGCCGGTACCAGCTACTCTAGCTCGCTAAGTTAGCTCTAGCCCTGAGCTCAGCACATCTCTTCTTCCAGTTCGCGGCCCAGGAGGAGAAGAGGCAGAAGAGCGAGAAGCTGAACCAGCACCAGAAACACGAGAACCAGATGAGGGACCTTCAGCTGCAGTGTGACTGTAACATCAGGGAGCTGCAGCAGCTACAGGTCAGCCTACCGCACACGCACGCAGGAACGCACCACGCACGCACGCACGCACAGGGTTGACCGCAGTCGCGTTGTCTCCCCCCCCTTCTGCGAGATGGTGGAAAACCATGGATGTGGTACATACCTGAAGCCTGTGTGTGCGTGCGCATGTCAAGCATAGTTCTCTCTTAAACTGGCCCTGCGTCTAAACCGGTTGAGACGGTTGTGAGGCTGAACTTATTGTTTTTTTAATCTAGATATAATCTAAATTCATAAACGGTTGTATAATCTTGATATTTCCAGGGCTGTTCCCGACTCCCAAGTCGCCTCGGATTTGACAGTTCAATCGATTTCTCTGTGTTTTGTTGTGTAAACCTATTTTCTGTCTTACATGACATTACGGTTGCAAACAAAACAAAAGCTGAGCAAAGCTAACATGCAGTGCTCCAACAGATCTTTTGACAATAAAGGTCCAGATGGTTGGTTCGCCGTTGCAGCACAAGCTTGTTTATTATGCGTTTGTCTCGTTGGATCTCGCATGAAACAAGCCCACGTGTCCTCGTGAGGCATAGTTCTCCTGTCATCATTATTGCCTCTTTGACATGTTACTCCATGAGTAGCATGTTATGGGATCCTGTATCTAAGCCTTAATGTACATTTTTATGTGATTTAATATAATGCACAGACAAAATAACTGTGTGTGTGCGTTTGGATAGCTAGAGATAGACATATAGCTAGATCTTTGTATAAAGGAGGATTAAAGGAGACGTAAACATGTGGTTTTGTGACGTCTCTCTGCTAGAACGAGAAGTGTCACCTGCTGATCGAGCACGAGACCCAGAAGCTGAAGGAGCTGGACGAGGAGCACGTCCAGGAGATCCGGGAGTGGCGCGAGCGGCTGAGGCCCAGGAAGAAGGTGCTGTAGTAGAGGGCGACTCCAGCACTCCATTCAGTGGCTTTATAGAACTACACATGTAGTGCACCGCACCATATTGTTTCTAGTGCGACATTTCAATCCACCCTACTGTATTTTATCCAATGGATATGAGTTCCATTATAAAACATTGTATGGCAAGCCAGGTAGCAATGTCTTAGAAATGTCTAATTACCAACGTCCTTATTCTGTCCCATGCATCGGTCAGATAAAGCGTAACGTGTTCCTCAGACAATATTTATCTTCAGTATAAAAGTTTCGATCCAGAACAGAGGTTATCCCTTATTAATTACTGCAACAAGGAAATAGGCCCCAAATCACCAAAGTTCCTGCAACATGTTATCTCTCCACCCACTAATGGCCTCTTTGTCTCGTTTCTGCTGCCCCCTGCAGGCACTGGAAGAGGAGTTCACCCGCAAGCTGCAAGAGCAGGAGGTGTTCTTCAGGATGAGCGGAGAGTCTGAATGCCTTAACCCCACCACCCAGAGCCGCGTTTCCAAGTTCTACCCCATCCCCAACATGCACAACTCTGGCTCATAGTCCACGAGACAAACGGCATGTCTAGCTGCTCAACCACTGTGGCTGTGCTCACCGGCTCCTTCTTAGTGGTGCCGACCCCATTTTACTATTTTCTGACCGTTACTGATGAAATGGCATGTGATTACTACACTGCACTCTTTCATTTTTTTTCTCCACCATTTGCAATTGTGACATGCCTGACCACTCCAACTTTAACACACATATAACACACACACACACACACACACACACACACACACACACACACACACACACACACACACACACACACACACACACACACACACACACACACACACACACACACACACACACACACACACACACACATTACAACACACACGTGCACATATTCAATCACACGCACGCACACACACACATTGTGCCACTGGTTTCCTGCGTTGGGAAATGTTGTACAAAGGACAATCGTTGCTTTCTTATAGTTTGATGGCAGAAGACAAATCGCATTGTTCTAATGATTTGTAAGCACAGCCTCTTATTTTATTGATAATCTTCAGTGCCTGATCAGTTACAACTATTATTTAGGTTCTGTTTAGGCTCTTCCCCTCTCGAGGTTACGTGCTGAATGTCTGGCAGGTCTTGCAGTGCCTACCGTGGTATGTAAATGTTGATATACAACCAACATCTCCATATGTAGGGATAATGTATCATGCCTTATTCCAACCGTATGTGGCCTGGGAAAGGGAAGTCTTGGGCACCCACGACCTAACCCCGGATAAGCGGTTTGAAGATGAGGATGAGGCCTTATTCCAACCGTATGTTTCTTTCAATCTGGGAATCCACTGTTCTGGTGTTGGGGGAGGGGGGGGGGGAATCCACTAGTGAAGCAGAGTAAGTGATAATCCAGACTTTTTATTTTTTAACATACTATTTATTTGGTTTGCTGCGTTTAGGAAATATGTTGGTTGCTAATTGGTCTGGGAAGGGCAGGGCCGTTGATATTGTCTTGGGAATGGCTTACCAGAGTTCTGTGTTATGTGGGATGTAGTGTGTGCTCTAATGTTGTCTGATGTGTGTATGTGGAGTCCAGTGTGGTGCTGTGGTAATGTGCGTACATTGAGGAAAATTCCACCCACAACCCCCCCCCAGTAATGAAGATTCGCTATGTTAAAGAGAGGGTAGGCAATTGTGTTTTTGGGCATAGTTCACATCTCTACATCCCGCCAGCATTCAATAAATCAAATGCTCTGACAAAAAAAATTAAAAGATATGATATCTGTGATTGTCACAGTACTATGATACTTGCATTTGGCTGGATTGAAATGATTGGATGTCCGACCTGTCTGTCTACTTATCTTCCCGGCTACGGGCTCTCTGTGCATGACCTGTGAGTCTTCCACAAGGCTTGGCAGACCTATTGCTAAAGCTAGCATGTCCTGTGTTGTGAGTGGCTTTGAAGGGAGGGGTCTTTTTTTGGTTGGATACTTTCAAAATCTATCTTACGCTGGCTGTTTTCTCCAAATTGCCTGCCCTATCTTTAAATAGGGGCTTTGTTTTACCAAAAATGGCAATTTAATACATACTTAATTTTTGCTAACCCACATATTGCATATCATAATCACCATATTTGTATTCTGGAGATATCAGGAACAAGTTTGGCATTCTTGCAAAGTTCTGTACTTTGAGATTGATTTCACATTCGGGGTGCAAAACAACCTTATACTGAAGGAATGTAAAGCTGTTTATTTGCACTGTTGATTAGCCTTGAGCTAAAAGAATATGCAATGCTGTCGTATGTACGCAGTATATAAATATATAATTTTATTTTTTGGACGCTAATTGCCCAAAAAGCTTCGCCCCCCCCCCCTTCCGAAGCCATTTCTAGCTCCAAACCACATCCAGCTGTCCCTGTGTACTGCGTTTTGTGAAGCTGGCGATGTCAACGGCAGCATTACGCTGTCTCTGTACCTTCTGTGTATGTGTGTATCAGGTCCAGAGCGTGTGTCAACTCTGTAATTTTTAAGTGACCACTAAATGCCTCCAAACAAAGATCCCGGCAGAAATGTTATTATAGTTTTCTTTTATTTTTGTTTTATACACAGTGCACACCTTAAGTATGCCAGGCTCTTAAGAATACTGAAAACGACTGCTAGAATGCCGTTTGTTTTATTGGTTTATTAGAAATGTTTTTTGAATGCTGGACTTTTATTGGGAAACACTCCATCGCCTTCATATATTTCAGAAGCAAATCTTTTATTTTATTATGTGCGTGGAACCGTTTTGATGGTTTGATGGTGTTCCTTCCTACCGCTGAATAATCGGAATGCTTTTTTTGAAGGTCTGATCAAATGTATTTAAGGGGTCTTTATAAATGGACATTTTGTTGTAAATAAAATATCGACCGGATCTTGTAAATGTGTGTTTATCTATAAACACCTTCCTCTCATAAAAAAGTATTTAACACAATATAAATTATATATCACGACTCACAATTCCAAAAATAGATTTATTTAAGTGTCTTTAGAAATTGGATCATGTTTGCAAATGTTACCAAAACACCATAATCCTTTCAAAATATAACCTGGGAAAAATTGCTTCCATATTTAATTGTTTTTATAACTTAGAACTGTTTTCCTGTCACTTAAATACAATTTCATCTCTCATACAAAAAATATACATTCCAATCAGTAATCATAAGGCCCTAGCATTGCAAGTATCTTCTAAAGTGAATTATTTTTACCGTTTTTTTAAACTGACAAAAGATCATGATTTAAAAACATCTAAACAACTTTGCTGGAATGCTAGTTATATAGCACTGATATGGACCTTCGCGTTCATCTTCAAACAGGAAGGGAATTGTATTTTTTTTGGTAGCAGCTTTCCTGAAACTGCTACCATTAAAAACTACTAGCCCTTCTAGTGATTGCAAACAATACAAATGCATGGCATGCATTCACCTTACAAGGGGATAGTTAATCGGTGTTAATACCTGATGCCACCCTAATAACTCTGAGGCCAAATAAAGCACATTTTAAACCCAGCTTTACACCAGGAATGCTTTGCTTTCTCCTGTATGTAACAAAGTGCTTTGCCTTCAAGGGAATAGGAGGCTTTGACATTTTACTTGGTTTAATGTTATGTCTGGAAATATTCCTGACTAGCTTGAATTAAAAAAATGTTGTAGTTCTTTTTAAGTATTATGGACACCCAAGGTTAAAACATACACATCTTATAAACGAAATACTGAATTGAGCCTTAACTAAAAATAAAATCGCCAACACAGGAAGAAAGACTTACGTAGTGCAAAATATCGTCATATGCTTATTATTGCCTGAAGAAATATGATTATCTGCAAAAAACAATGCCTACTCAAAGCCTTATCACCAGATAAAAAAGGGAAAATACAACAAACGTAACACTAAAATACTTTTATAAAAATGGCCTGGGCCTTAAGAACACAGACCTTAAAAACACCTGCAACAATGCCTAAATTCAAGCCATTTGATATAAACTGCTTCTTTTTTTTTTCTCTATGCCATAGCAATCTATTCTCTGTATCTCACTACTGGACTCCACTACACAAGGCAAGCAGAGGAATACTAGCATGAGCCAGTGGTACTGTATGTACTGTGTGTATAATTGTGTAAAGACGCATGTGTAGATATCATATCCCTATGAGATGCTAGACTCCAGTGGACCGGCGCCGGCGCTGGCGACGGGCCTCCAGGGCTTTATCTGGGGAGGAGTGGAGAACGTCAGTTCAGTTGCTGGGTATGTATTTTTTTTCAAATTGTTTTAATGGTTGGATTTAGCATCAAGCTAAAGAATTAGCCAACTGCTCTCTCTGGGTTGATATTTTCCGAGGTGAGCACACCCGCACACTGTTGGCATGGTTACCACTCGCACACTCATACACAGTTGCCCTGGTAACCACAGACGGTGGTCTCGGTGACATGAGACGCAGTGCGGATCTGTTGTATCAGCCCCCACATGAACAGTTGTAATTGCCCTGTGTGCTCCAGGTCAGCATTAGTCAGTGGGCGTACCTGCGTCTCTCTGCTCCACGCGGTGCTGGGTGTGGATGGTGTGGAGCCCCGGTAGTCCTGGGGCCCCTGTCCTCCCGGGCTCTCCTGTGAAAACAAACACACCATCAACCCCAAAGTCTTCCATCCAGTGCTACAGTTTGACTGGACACAGGACTAGCAACAAGTAGACTGTGGAGCATGAGAGAGGTTATAGAGTCCAGGGCTGAGTCGACAGGGGGGCCAGCCAGGATGGCACATGGCCCCCCCCCCACACAAAAAATAGATTTGCCCCTCGAGCAGTAAGCATTCATAGTTATCTTCCAGTGTACCTTTTTCTCCACTGGGTCCTGGGTATCCTCTGTCTCCCTTGGGACCAGGTCCCCCCATTGGGCCCGGGACGGTACCGTATGCTGCAGGGAGAACATCAGTCAGAACCGTCTTGGTATTTTCACATTCGGATACTTTTTCTTCTTAAAAAGAGATCGACCGTGAGGTGCTCGGCCGATTTTGTACCCCTGATTTATCACCATTTTATTATCAGTTGAATAAGGCATGGCAACTTTATTTATGTTGCACTTTTCATAAACGAGGCAGACTTAAAATGCTTTACATAGAAAAATCGTCATACGATAAAATGTAGAATGTAGAAAGTGCAATGTATTTAAGATTAAGCAGAAAGCTAAAGCAAACACAATAAAATGAAGTGATTAAACAAAATAAATACGTAAGAATATGATTATATGACTTTGATTAAAAAAAAAATGTGTCCTTACTCCTAAAGAAATCCATGAGGTCAGCGGTGACGTTGCCGTAGGCCCCAATCACCCGGCTGTAGCCAATAGGTCCGGGGGGACCGGGGGGCCCGGGAGGCCCTTGGACGGCCCTGACTGTCGTCCTCACGCCCCCCTCCCGAACGTAGTCCTGCAGCAGGCCTTGGTCTGTAGAGGCATTGGAAACAGTGAATGATCTGCCTAACACTGCTGGTTTCTCTGGATGCTAGGCAGGACTGGCCTGGTCCATCCTCTGATGGCAGACCGGTTGATGTTGGAGGGCCAATAGGGGGCGCTCATTCCTTTGGCCTGGGTAATATAGCCACCTTAATGCCCCAGGATGGGGACCAGTTCTCTGATCTGTCGAAGAGCATTGTCTTTCGGATGAGACGTTAAACCGAGGTCCTGCGGTCACTAAAGATCCCAACGCAGCAGTAGGAGTGCTAACCCCGATGTCCCAGACAGATTCCTTAGCCAATACCCGGTTCTCTAACCAACATGGCCAGCTCGTCATCCCATGGTCTATAATTTGAGGTTTCATCCATCACCACAGTGTGGGTCGAGCTCCTTCTACTGTAACTATTTTTTGGGTGGCGATATAACTCATAAGGAGATATAACTCAACAATGCAAAAAACGATGTAGTGCTTAAGCCTCGATAATACTTCTCAACTCTTTAAGCTACTTGTTTGTCGGTTGAATGATTGAGTGTCGTGGAATGTGATGAAGGAGTTCTGAGGAGTTATCACCAAATGATCTACAAACGACTCTCCTGACGTAGTCCGTCACTCTACAATACTCTCGATAAACTTGAATCTACGAGGTACCAGATTGACGGTTGAACGGTTGGGCGGCTACGTATGTGACAGAAGAGTGACCAGCAGTGACCTCCTCGTATCCGCGACTCACCCCTGATGTAGTCGGAGACCCTGGAGGCCACCCTGGAGTAGTCCAGGTTCTCCGCCAGGGTACTGATGTCGATGGTCACGCGGCCCTCAGAGTCGCGGTTCGAGGCTCCCTGGGAGAAGCTCTGGCTCTGGAGGAAGCCCTGGACCAGCCCTGGGGGCCCGCGTTCTCCCTGGTAACCCCTGGGGCCCTGCGTGCCCGGGGGCCCCGGAGGGCCCTGGATGGCCCTCCGCACGTTGTCGCCTGGAAGAGGGAATGAAATTGTTGGTAAGAGACGTAGTTTAGCTGGTAGCATGAGACTGTGTGCTGTGCGTGTTGGAAAAGCCTCTCGTGTATAGAATATAATTTTTGTCAGGGAAAGGAAACTGGTAAAAATTATAAATAATATAAATATGGAAATATAAAACATTTTAAGATAAAATATATAGAAATATGAAGAAGAAAATAATAGAAAATAATATAGAAATCTTAAATATTGATTTATTAAATCTACTTGTGAAATGTCAACCTATAGTCATCTTTGACTGAGAGGCCCAACCTTCTCTTCAAATCATACATTTGATAGCATAGCTTAGCTTATATACCACGTTTATTTTCAAATCTAAACCTATTTTTAAGTTTTCACACACAAGCTGAGCATTAGACGATGAGCCGTGAGGTCACTGCATCAAGCGGAGTGTGTGAGAGTGTGAAGGACTCACTGCTGAGGTAATCCTGGAGCTCTAGTCGGATGATATCTCTGGGCTGCTGGGTTCCACTGTAGGTCACTACGCCCGAGGACTGACCTGGGGGGCCCTGAGGGCCGGGAGGACCAGGAGGCCCCTGGAGACCTCTGAACCCGGAGCCTGAGAGAGAGAGAGAGAGAGAGAGAGAGAGAGAGAGAGAGAGAGAGAGAGAGAGAGAGAGGAGAGAGTCACATGTATTGGGTCATGCAATCAAAACCAGAATCAAAAATACTTTATTACTGCAATGTTTTAGTTTGTAAACTATTTAATCAGAGACATTCTTTTTGGGTCTTAACTGGATGTTGCTTTGGATAAAAGCGTCATGTTAATGTTCATGTTAATGAGCAAAATAATTTTGAATTAAATACATACACGGCATTATGTAACAATCTATATATACATTTATATTTTATCCTTTATTTGTTGCTTTGAAATGACTACCGTTCCATTTTTATAGATATATCTTGTCTATAGATTTATTATAACTGTGGATCTCTTGCGTCCGGGACCTTCTGTTGTAACTCCTGAACGTTCCCATCAGGGACTTATAAAGGTTCCTCCAAACTCCTCCCAGCCTTCACACTCACTCTGCAGGTACTTCTGGATGTCCTCCATCCTGTAGCCGCCCTGACCCGAGGAGGACCCGTAAACAGGTGGAGGTGGAGGAGAGACCTGGGGGCCCTGGAGGCCCCTGAGGGACCGGGGCTTCCTGGGAACCCTGGGGGGCCGGGTAGGCCGGGCCGCTCCGTGGCGCGGGCCACCAGCGCCCTGAACTCTGAGTCTGAGGAGGAAGGAGATGCCACGGGAGGGAGGAGGACGTGGCGGCGGCCCGGTGAGTGACCAGAGTGGACTTTGTCAGCTGCTTACTCCACTTACATCTCCTTTACGTTTAAATCACATCTTGATTATCTTGTATCACAGCATAATTAAATAATAATTCAATAATTTCCCCCTGGGATTAATAAAGTATTATCATATCATATATCATATCATAATTACTACTAAATTGTTTGATTGGCACATCAAATTTACATATTGTTCACGGAATCTAGATAACATCTCATTCTAGTTGACATATCCCCATCTAGTTTAAATATTATTTCCTACATCTTAATTAAATCTCAATTATATCTCAATTTAAACAAAATCATGTACCTATATATATCTATATCAAATCTTAATTAAAGTACATTTACATATCAACTATTTCAACTACATATCTTTGTTTAGCAACATTATCAACCATTCAACACGTTTGTATTAGTGTAAAGTGTTAAAATATACAGTATGACTGTTCACAAACGCCTGTGTGGAGCGCAGTGGCGGTTTTACGGTTTTAGGCACGGACGAACCGGTTGCCCGGGCCACCATATTTGTCTGGGGCCCCAAATTATGGGGGGGGGGGGGCGGGGACGCACGCCACATAGAACATAGAAGTGCTACTGGGGGAGTGTGTGGCAGCAGTGATGGTGTCATGTGTGGAGAACCCAAATGGTCAGGGCAGACCCGTCTTACTTCTGGTGAGAGCGTTGTAGTCAATGGTGGCGGTAGTGGTTCCATGGCCTGGACCTGGGGGGCCGGGGGGGCCACGGGGCCCCTGGGGGCCGGGCTGTCCCCCATTGGTCATCCCTCTCTCTGAAACACACAGGGGGTCAGGACGGCGTGAGGCTTCTACCCACACACTGGCCCACAGTGGAGAGCTGCAGTCAAGGTTCAAGAGTTTTGTTTTTTCTCAAAGGCACAATAAAACACAGGCTGGTTCTGAGCAATACCATTCTGAGGAGAAGGCGGGGGACACCTACTTACTAGGTATGAAGCAAAGAACATTACAAAAGCGCTTGCAACTTGTTCCATTGTGACAACCTAGTTCACTATCATATCAATAATTATTAAAATGATAATGTAACATGAAGGTGTTGATGAAGGGGGTACTTCAACAGTACTGTGGGGGAACACACAACAGAAACGGTTGGGAAAACACAAATATATACACGTATGGGGTCTATAGAGATTATCAAATACTTCATATGTATCTCCAAAGACTATGAACTATCAACCTTAGCTTTGAGGGAGGAGAGTCCTGCCTTACCGCTCATGATTCTGAAGACGTAGGTGGCTATCTCCTGGATGTTATAGTTGGCCACGCTTCCTGCCGATGTCCCCGGTGTGCCTGGGAGACCTGGGCTCCCTGGAAGTCCTTGAGGTCCTTGTGGGCCTGTCATGTATCTTCTGACGTCGTCCCCTGAAGCCAGACACAGTTGAAAACACGGTTACACACTAAGACATGTTCCTCTGAAGGCCCTCCCTGAGTCACCTTACGAGCATCTACATAGTAATAACACAGCTAGCAAGCTAGGCTAAAATGCTTTGCTAACTTTGCTGACAATAGTGGTGTGTCTGTGTTCTGGTTTGTTCTTGTAGTATCCGTCAGGCGTTCATTGTTAGCATCATTAACAGCCCTCAGAAGGCTTGCGGTGCTAATGTTCAGTTCAAGGTTCTGATTTGGTGGTGGGTCTTACTCTGTAGCATAGCGATGAGAGCGTTGAGGGTGAGTGATCCTGATCCTGGCGGGCCAGGTGGTCCGGGGGGGCCCTGGGCCCCTACGCTGAAACCAGACCCAGAACCTGAAAGAAAAACGTTGTTAGTACTTCTTTCTTCATCCTACTATTCCTCTTCAATATAAGCGTAATAAGGGCTCGGCCTATTTGAAACCACAAACAGCTGTGAGTTTGATGATCCATTACAAGCCTGGTAAGCCCAACCCAGATGCATGATGGGTAGATGGTACATCACCCTACCACAACAACCAGTTGGTACAAGCCTACATCTGGGTGGGTTTTCATCGTGACTTGACGTGACCCCTTGCTGGTAAATAGAGAAAGAATAATTTGCTCACGCTTGCAAGTAGACAATGATGCGAGAGGACAAATCCTCCAGGGATCCGGAGTAGGTTCCCGGTATTCCTGGGAGCCCTGGAGGGCCTGGAGGGCCGGGGATGCTGGACTGTCTGCTCCTGCCTGTGGAGGATAAGTGGATACTGTGTTACAGTGCATCATCTACAGTCCCGTGGGTGTCGCTACCTCACCATGTATTGAATCTGCTAGTCCCAGTGGTTCTAGTTGTGACCCGACACGTCATATGTCACTGGGTCACGCAGGGGTCCCGTGCTACATTGTAATCTCAGCCCTACGGCATACCACTGATTCTGTTATAAACATACAGGGGTGAAGCTAATGCTTGAACCCACAAAACAGCCATTGGGGGTACGTTCATTTTTTTAACTGCTAGCTATTTCGAAGACAAGCAAACCCAGATTTGGAAACATCAAGAACATGAAATGAGCGATTCTACCTCCTGTTTTTAATGGGGGCCCCGTGACAGAGAACCCAGAGAGTCATACGACACATTGGGGCCTTCCAGAGGGGGCCTCTGGGGGAGCTCCAGGGGCCGGTTCTTACTGAGGTATTCGCCGATGTACTGCCGCATCTCGACGGAGGAGGAGAAGGATCCCGGGTGGCCAGGAGCGCCTGGGGGACCGGGGGGTCCTGGGGGTCCAGAGGTGGCCGAGTATGTGCCTGATGGTAAAGAATAGAACTAAATAAATCAAGCAGGCGGGACGTGGGCACTACTAGTGCTGTGTGTTAGGAGCTAGTTAGCTGTTACCTCTTGAGGAGCCGGCGATACCAGGTGATCCAGTGTCCCCTTTGTTAGACAGACAGAGAGAGAGACAGAGACAGAGACAGACAGACAGACAGACAGATATGAACAGTATATATGAATAATACATGAACAATGATCATTTATGATATGTCAAGTACAGACGCGCAGCGCTAATGCACATTGCGAGTGATCAATGGGACACATTATATAACTGAAGGTAAAAATGTGACATAAAAAGCGATTTATCCATAACAATTCAATCCTGCTGAGGTGTGCGTTGCTGCATCTTGTCTTTGTGAGCTCATGGGTTTGTCTTCAGGATTACCTTTGTATCCCATTGGTCCCTGAGGGCCTGGGGGCCCGGGTGGTCCTGGGGGCCCCTGACCGCCACCGTAGGACACCACTGTGGAGGACCCCAACAGCTTGTTAGTACAGCATCAGATCACTAATGTGTGTGTGTGTGTGTGTGTGAGTGAGTGAGTGAGTGAGTGAGTGAGTGAGTGAGTGAGTGAGTGAGTGAGTGAGTGAGTGAGTGAGTGAGAGTGAGTGAGTGAGTGAGAGAGAGAGAGAGAGAGAGAGAGAGGAGAGAGAGAGAGAGAGAGAGAGAGAGAGAGAGAGAGAGAGAGAGGAGAGAGAGAGAGGAGAGAGAGAGGAGAGAGAGAGAGAGAGAGAGAGAGAGAGAGAGAGAGAGAGAGAGAGAGAGAGAGAGAGAGAGAGAGAGAGGTTCTGGGTTTCTACTAGTATTATTCATTTGCACATTTTTTAGACTACATGAATGAATTAATGGGTGAATGAATGACTGTACCTCTGTCG
Source organism: Melanogrammus aeglefinus (assembly GCA_900291075.1). Classification (NCBI taxonomy): domain Eukaryota; kingdom Metazoa; phylum Chordata; class Actinopteri; order Gadiformes; family Gadidae; genus Melanogrammus; species Melanogrammus aeglefinus. Next base: position 57,372 of record OLKM01001256.1, on the reverse strand, counting down.
GAGCTTCCTGATCTTCCGGGAGTGCCAGGCGTTCCTTGCTCTCCCTTTTCACCTATAGACAGAAACAGTCAGTTAAACCAGCTGTAAGATATCACTGTTAAGTTGGTTCAACCAATGTTTTATCTGTTTTTGTCATATCGTTTTGCTTGTTGAATAAGTAAACTGAATTCAGGGTCAAACACGACGACAAATCTCTCTTTTAATAATTATATTACAAGAATAAGATGTTCACCTTGGTATCCCATTGGTCCAGGAGAACCTGAAACACAAGTACATATGGTGACTGAGTGATACTGGGACAGAAGGAGTTCATCACTGTTATGAGACAAATTGGGCACGCTAAGGGGTGTGTCTACTGTGGGGGCCTGAGGAGGTGAATGCCATCTTCTACAATTTTATTGGCCACCTCAAGTGCCAGTCTGACTAAATCTGACAATTCATAGGATCCCATCAAAATCTTGGCGTGGGACCCGCAGTATATTGAACAATGAACACGACACCGCACAACTAGCACAAACCCCTAGCTACGAATCAATGATCAGATGGGGATATTTGTAATTTCTCAGATGACCCCTTTGACGTCTAAAGTAGACCCCTCACCTGAGGACCCCTTGGGCCCCGGTGGCCCTGGTGCTCCTGGGGACCCAGTGAAGTATGTTCCTGCAATGAAACCAGCCGTCAGCAGTGGCCCCGTGTCACACACGATGCAATGTACAGCAAACAATTATTGAAATCTGTTCAAATGGCGCTCGCCTATATACAATGTGTAATCCAGGTTGATGAGGGTTGATCTTTTTTGGTGATTGAAGGCCGAGCACAATGATTGAATGATTTATTATTGATCTGTACCTGAGCTGGACCCAGAGCTGCCGGGTTCTCCTCTCTCTCCTTTAGGACCCTGTCTTCCAAAACCTAATACATCATCAATAGAATGTTGTATTAAAAACCAACCGCGTAGCTCAGACCTACCTGTTGTACACCCTTAAACCCCATCGCCTTATGTGTCTCTTTGGATATTGTATATTATTGGTTACCCATAAAGGAGAAAAATGCAGTATTTCAGATTTCAGGAATGTGAGGGCCTTATGCACCAAGCGGCCATATTGATTCCACCTCGGTTCTAAACCAACCAGGACGGCACCAAGTGGGCCGCTAGGTGAATAAGGCCCGGTGCAGGATGTGTACCAAGAGACCGGGGCGTTGCACGCGGCTCTGGCTTCACACTCACCTGACACTCCAGGGGGGCCGGGGGGTCCCTGGGGTCCTGGTATCGAGTCCCCTGAAGAAATAAACACATACATCAGATACAGTTGAAAGAATAAAGGCACTGCTAAGTTAATAATAATAGTAATGGATTTTATTTATATAGCGCTTCACTAGACACTCAAATACCCTTAACAATGGCAATAAATAAAAAAAATAGAATATGAAAAAAATGTCTGATTAAAACAAAACATTAAAAGAAAATAAATAAATAAAGGGACGGCTAACATACAACGGTGACCCCTAGCTATTGTTGCTCCATGTGAATGCCATGAACTTGGTATGGGGCCCGTGCCAATGGCAATCTTATCACGTGGGTCATGTTTAGTTACCTGGACGTCCCGGCATCCCAGGCTGTCCCGGTGGACCAGGGGGTCCGGGGACCCCAGCAGCAGACGACCCAAACTGTCCTGATATCACAGACACACAGAGGAACACATTACAGCAGGAGAAGAGGGCCCCCCTCGGTGCGGTTAATGATCACGATGTTCCCGCTGAAAGTACGAAAGTACGATAACGTTAATCTTAATGAGGGCCGTGAGGACAGTCTAGGGTTGCCGCCAAACCTTTAAGATAAGATTAAATGGTCTATAGTTCCCTGTGTGTTCTTTATCACAGAGGTGTGGTTATGCTTTTAATCAGGAACAACTAATGTTGATCTTAATCAAAGAGGAAGACTATTTCATCATACATGATGCAGCATGTCTTTTTGCATGCTGGTGGGACCCCATGTCTTCCAGAAGGTGCCCTCAAAGAGATTCCGAACAGGTGTGTGTGTGTGTGTGTGTGTGTGTGTGTGTGTGTGTGTGTGTGTGTGTGTGTGTGTGTGTGTGTGTGTGTGTGTGTGTGTGTGTGTGTGTGTGTGTGTGTGTGTGTGTGTGTGTGTGTGGGACTCACTCTCAGCTCTGGATGAGCTCACGGTCTCTGTAGTTCTCACTGATATTCCTGCGATCTCCCTTGGCACCTCTAGGACCTTTAGGACATGAACACATATGTAGCATGGAACACATTCAGGGTCGTCCGTGATGTAGATCATGACCATGCATCAGTCTCAGCCACCGCCAGCTTTTCTGTACCTCCACCCAGTGGTGGAGAGTAGGTACTGCAATCTACTCCCCATGTATTGGTATATATTTTTAAGTGGTTGTATAGTGTAACTATTTTGTGCATTCATAAATGTTTAGACATGTTTATGGGTAACATAAAGATATATCAATTACATTTCTGCCTATCTATTTTATTTATGGTTCAGATGTCTAGCTGGTAGCTGTTGGCCTGGTTGCTAAGCAACACTGCACTTCCAATTGGTTTAGGGTTAATAAATAGGGGTTAGGGATTCCCATTAAGATTAATCAATATGAGACGACATACCAGCTGGGCCAGGAAGACCAGCAGGGCCAATGGGACCTAAAAACCAAAAACAAATGAACAATTAACCAAATAAACAAATGCAATAAAATAGAATGAGTGCTACACGTTATGGTTTGTGTTTGGGTTCGATCAAGGTTGTAAGTGATGGACACTTTAGACACTTTTGTATCGTGATCAATATGTATAGTTTAATAACAATCATATATCTTAACGGATAGAGGAGTGCTGTTTAATGGGTTTGAATTGCATTGTTTGAATGGTGCTTTGATGTAGTTTGGTAGAGGGTTTGAGGATGCAGGTGGTTTGAGTCAGTGTGCTATGTGTTCAGTGATATCTCTGGTTCTGGATCCGGGACCAGGACTAGAGGATCGGTGCTAGAGGTCAGAGCAGAGACCTGATAGTCCAGGGGACCCGGCAGGTCCGGGGGGTCCAGAAGAACCAGGGGGTCCTGGGATGCCCACAGAGCTGGAGCCAGCTGGGGACAACATCACAGGGAACATGAGGACCACCAAAACATCTCAAGGTAAAAAAGAAGAATCCAGCGCTTTATCCAAAGCACTGGATTACACTGGAATGTTCCAGGAAAACGTTATTAAGGCGCAGACTGGTTAGACTTCAGTCATTGTCGTTCAGAACCAGAACCATTAGAAGACCGTCCTGCTTTCCTTCCCCTCGATAACCGTTATGAAGTCTTTCTCTATCTGATCATAATCCTCAGCTCTCGTTTTACCTGCATTGATGACTCTTCCTGGTTCACCAGTTTGACCTGAAGCACACACACACAGGGTAAGGATTCACACCATGTCCATCTGTTTATCCAACATGACATTATAAGATCTCTATAATCGCATTACATTGAGTCGTTGAGCAGACTATTCTTTTATCCAAAGCAATTCACACATGTGAGGCTGAGAACAATCAAAGCATGCAATCAATATTGGAGCCGTTACAAAAGATTCATCATTCCAAAAACAACTGAGTAAATAGTAGACAGTAGATGTTGTCTGAAGCGGACAATAATAAATGTCTTACCTCTAGATCCTGGGTGGCCCGGAGTCCCTGGTATACCTACGTAAATATGGAGCGTGTTTTAGCGAACCAACAAACAAGAGCTATGACGTGCAGACTCTTAAGGTGCTAAATGAACCATTGATACTCGTTTTTTCAGTTTAGTATCAGGGGGTAAAAACACATACCTGGTGGTCCCTGTAGCCCTGGGGTGCCTATAGGGAAGGAGGAAAGATGTTTGATTAATCCTCATCAACCCAGGGCCTAGAAGGTGGTGGTTGGACCACACACTGTGTGTGTGTGTGTGTGTGTGTGTGTGTGTGTGTGTGTGTGTGTGTGTGTGTGTGTGTGTGTGTGTGTGTGTGTGTGTGTGTGTGTGTGTGTGTGTGTGTGTGTGTGTGTGTGTGTGTGTGTGTGTGTGTGCGCGTGTACGTGTGTGTGTGTGTGTGTGTGTGTGTGTGTGTGTGTGTGTGTGTGTGTGTGTGTGTGTGTGTGTGTGTGTGTGTGTGTGTGTGTGTGTGTGTGTGTGTGTGTTTGTGTGTGTATTCATTATGTATTTAGTATAATGCCCTGGGAAATCACATTGAAATCAAATTCATTTAACAGAAACCAAATAATATAAGAGATATATAATATAATAAAGAATATGATATATATACAGTGTATATATACAGTATATACATGAGGAATGAGCAATATAATTCATATACATCCAGTGCTAAATAAACGTGACAATATAATCTACAGTCATGAACACAAACAACATACAGATGCAGTGTCTAAAATAGAAGAATGGTGTGCCAATGAACAACCTGCGCTTCAATGTCCTATACTCACCTGTATGTGTCTTCACTGTGAGACTAGAGTGTGTTCTGTAGGGTGTGATCCTATGTGTCTTTACTCTGAGACTACAGTGTGTTCTGTAGGGTGTGATTGTGTCTTTACTCTGAGACTAGAGTGTGTTCTGTAGGGTGTGATTGTGTCTTTACTCTGAGACTAGAGTGTGTTCTGTAGGGTGTGATTCTATGTGTCTTTACTCTGAGACTAGAGTGTGTTCTGTAGGGTGTGATTGTGTCTTTACTCTGAGACTAGAGTGTGTTCTGTAGGGTGTGATTGTGTCTTTACTCTGAGACTAGAGTGTGTTCTGTAGGGTGTGATCCTATGTGTCTTTACTCTGAGACTAGAGTGTGTTCTGTAGGGTGTGATTGTGTCTTTACTTGACTAGGGTGTTCTGTAGGGTATTCTATGTGTCTTTACTCTGAGACTAGAGTGTGTTCTGTAGGGTGGATTGTGTCTTTACTATGAGACTAGAGTGTGTTCTGTAGGGTGGGATCCTATGTGTCTTTACTATGAGACTAGAGTGTGTTCTGTAGGGTGGGATCCTATGTGTCTTCACTGTGAGACTATACTGTGGTTTGCTGGGTGTGATTCAGGCCCCGTCCACAAGGGCGAAAAACAATCCGTTTTCATTTAATGCGGTTCAGGAATATCTCCTTACAGACGGATTCATTGCAAAACGGCATGGAGCTGTAGAAACGCTGTGGTAGGTACACATTCCAGGCCCATAAGGACCGCTGCTTATGGGCCTGAAATAAGTGCCATCTTCCATCCCCTTTAAGAGCCATGAGCGCATTTGAATCTGACAAGTTGATATTTTGCTGGACTCCTGTAGCAGAAGCAGCACCCCTTAAGTGTACTAAAGCGTTTCTACAGCTCGATGTGGTTTCGCAATGATTCCGTCTTAAGGAGATATTCCTGAACCTTATCAAAGGAAAACGCATTGTTTCCGCCCCGTGTAGACGGGGCCTCATCAAGAGTGTGTTCTATAGGCCGTAATATGTTACCTGTGTTGCCAGCGTCTCCAGGTGGTCCTGCGGGTCCTCTGATTCCAGGTGGGCCGGAAGCTCCTTGCTCACCTGTCAATCACAATATAAATAAAAAAAATAATGAAAAGAAACCTAGCCCTAGCCTACACTACCCATAACATGGGAATCAAACATCATTTTAACAGAATGATCAATCTAAAACATGGCCTAACCCTAATTTACTTTACTTAAATGAGGTTGCATAGCAGGTAAAAGCAATACACAGGTGAGCAAGGCATTAGGTAACCAGGCTTTAAATGAAGAGGCATCAACATTAACTGAATACGTGCTGAACATAATTCACCCAACAACGTGTTAGCCTGTTCATAGAAGGAAAGCATTATTAGTTCATAATTTAAATAATTAAATAATGTGTTTACCTGCGGGTCCTCTCTGTCCATCAATTCCAGAAACACCTATATCAAGAAACATTGATTGAGGTTTATGAGGAAATACTAAATGTGTCAATTAAAATGCAGATAATTAGGTTTAGTCCTTTTGATGTATTTGTACAGGCGGCTTTCTACTAGGCCAGTAAATCAAAACAATAGTCCCTCTCTGCAACACTAATGCCTATATCTGACCTGCCTTAGTCAGGCCTTCTCTGGCTCCCCTGGTGGAATAAATAGTTCATTACATCACCAATACCAACCAAGAAAATGATCACTGGACACACACAGGTATATCTCATATTGATAGTTATATCACATTCATGGAGACAATGTACACAACAGAAGGTAATGTATTGGATCAGATCCTACTGTCTAACTTTTTAATGCTATTTCACTTTTTTAGAAGTAACTTTAGAGTGACTCAGATACATGCCATTAAGGAAAAGGTAGAGGGTGAAAATATTTTGCTCATAGATGGCTACTTCAAGTTTAACTACATAAGGGACATTGGGACCCAATAAGACCCTCTCTTCTCAGTAATTCAACGTTTGAGGACTGGTCACTCACTCTCTAACCCACTCACACTCACCTCTAGATCCTTTTGGTCCGTCCAGTCCCGGAAGTCCTGATAAACCGGTATTACCTACAGGACACAGTCGGACACAGTGAGGTGACATGCTAGTCTACATGCTAACACTACTCAAAATCAGTGACGGCATTTTATCTTACCTCCTTGTCCCTTTTCACCTCGGTCCCCTAAACACAACAAAGACAATTTGCCTTGTAAGCCCAAAACCCTGCAGCCATATTCTCTGTCTAATTCATGTTTCATATTTAGGTGCATAAACATTTACCCTACATTAATAGTAGCTGTTAGGCTACGACCAACCTTTGATTCCTGGAGATCCACTCCCTCTGTCCCCTAAAGAGTCAATGAGAACCATTATTGTGGCAAAATGAATAGAATACAGTACCAATGACTAACCAATCAATTTGCGGTATTAAGCAATCGAGACATGCTGATTGGTCGGATCACTTAAACATGTTTTTTGAAATATCGTACCTTTAAGCCCGGGTGGTCCCGCCTCTCCTCGGAAGCCGTTAGGACCGGGTTGTCCTGGAAACGACAAGTTATCGTAAACATACGTAAACACAACTGAGCAACGATGTTGCACAGTTGTGTTGATGTTAAAGCGATGTTGATTTAAAGTAAAAAATAAAAACTCACCTGGTATCCCAGGTGTGCCAGAAGAACCTGGAACACAGAGGAGAATTATTTATTAGAACCCTCTTTTTGCAAAACATATATCTATATATAATTTTTTTTTTTAAATAGTACAATATCGCATTGGTATTAACAGCAAGCCTTGTGCATTAAATGTTAGATACAATGATCATTTAATGCAAAACAAAGATGAACATTTTAAATGGAAGAAAACGGAATTGTCATCATGTTAAGTGTCACAGCGCACTTACAATAGAATACATTGATTATGCTCATTAACAAAACCTCTACTATCTGTTCATCTAGTGTGATGGTTATCAGGTAGAGGTCTCACCTTTAGGCCCAGGCGGGCCCGCGGAGCTAGTGAGTCCGTTGGTTCCTGGAGAACCTGTAACATGCAAACATAAAGGTTTAAATGAATGAATCCAACCCTCTCCTTGAAGGGGTCAGCCGTATGTCCCCTAAGAATTAATAGGAATAAGTAGTAAGTAAGTAATAGGAGCCTTACATCACAGACATTACTCGTGAATACCTCTTCCACTGTGGCACATCAAACAGACCTGCCCTCGCAGCCATGGTTGATGTTTTTCCTCACTTCTATATCTACCTTCACTTTAATAATAGCTTAATCCTGACTATCGTTTCTGCTTTGTCTTTTGCTCACCTAGCCGTCCCTGGAAGCACGGGCCCCTCACCTGTGTTGCTTCTCAAAGGCTCCTTCCGTCTGGGCGTGGGGAGCGGTTCATTTAAGCTTTAGAGGTAGGCGTGTGTCTTAGGTAATATGGGGGCTGTGAAGCCCTTTGAGACTGTCCCTGTGAATGGGGGCCATACAAATAAAAGGTGACAGTGCAGTGAGATTAACACCCACCTCTCTCCCCCTTCTCTCCAAAGCCAGAGACCCCTGGTTCTCCCCTGGCGCCGGTGGCCCCGTCACGGCCTCTGATGCCCTCGGGCCCCTCTGACCCGTGCTCCCCTGTTTGAGACACATTAAACACATCAGCATGCACACACACACACACAAGTGCAAGCGCTTGCTTAAGCATGCACACACACACTGGCATATGTCACACACACACACACACACACACACACACACACACACACACACACACACACACACACACACACACACACACACACACACACACACACACACACACACACACACACACACACACACACACACACACACAGGCACATACACACACACACACACAGCACACACACACACACACACACACACACACACACACACACACACACACACACACACACACACACACACACACACACACACACACACACACACACACACACACACACATACGTTCACAAACACATGCACCCACACAAACACATGCAACCACACAACCAAATGTGCCACAGAATTAGAAGTGATGTGTAGAGCAGTTGCTTCACATGGGGTTCAAGATGGATTTTGTTACCTTCACTTCCTTTTTGTCCTTTTGGCCCCTCGGGGCCGGGATGACCTGGAGAACCTAAGGTCAAAGTTCAAAGGTCAATGATGCATTGTGAGCCTGTACTATGTTTTTAAAGCGTAATGTCAACATGCACATCATGCCATGTTGATAGTGTTCTATTTACCTGGGGTTCCTGAAAATCCAGTATCACCTGTAAAGAACATTTTGATAATTCAGAATATTGATATATAAACAGTATTATGAAGAAATGCTATTGAATTGGTTTGTATTCGAGGACTGACCTTTCAATCCTGGGCTTCCTGAATCTCCTGAATATGATGGACATTACATGACCCAGGTTAATAGTTGGCTGAATGAAGAGTGCTTAGATATCATGAACAGGTGTTGTGATGTTGTTACCTTTAGCCCCCGGCTCCCCTCTCTCTCCTCTAGACGAAGCCATTATCAGAGCTGGAAACATTGGACAAGGTTATTTAAACCATATGCTGTATGCGTATGGATACATATACTGTATAATATGTAGCATCCCTGCGTGCTTTGTGAGGACTGTGTTTGTGGGGACTGTGTTTGTGGGGACTGTTTGTGATGTTTGTCAGGACTGTGTTTGGGAGGACAGTGTTTGTGAAAACTGTGTTTGTGATGATTGCGAGGAATGTATTTGTGAAACTGTGTTTGTAAGGACTGTGTTTGTGATGTTGTGAGGACTGTGTTTGTGAAGGACTGTGTTTGTGAGGACTGTGTTTGTAAGGACGGTGTGTTTGTGAGGACTGTGTTTGTAGTGTTTGTGAGGACTGTGTTTGTGATGGTTGTGAGGACTGTCCTTGTGATGTTTGTGAGGAATGTGTTTTTGAGGACTGTATCTATGTCTCACCTCTGAAGGTGTGGGACTGCATTTCAGTTTGCAGCATCTGCTGGATGGTCTGCTGGAGGACGTGACTGTCAACATATCCCGTTCCCATGCCAACGCCAACTCCACCACTTCCACCACTGACACCACCAGTGCCTCCAGCGGCACCTACATTAACACCCGTACCGGCACCGATCCTGGTAGCGCTACCACCTTCGCCATAAGCAGTCCCCCTGCCGCCAGATGTGCCAGATGTGCCACCATAAACTAGTACCATCAGTACTAACACCATAGCGACCACCAGCAACAGAACCAGTACCGCCAGCATGACCAGCACCACCTCCATAACCACCAGCAACAGAACCAGTGCCGCCATTATGACCACCACCATAACCACCATAACCACCACCTATGTAGATATTTGTGTTACCACCGCCACCGCCAGTACCACCAGCATGACCAGCTCCAGCACCAGCAACAGAACCAGCCCCACCAGCATGACCAGTACCACCAGCACCAGCACCGGCAACAGAACCAGCCCCACCAGCAAAGCCAGTGCTGACTCCAACCCCAGTGCCGGCGTGAGTTCCTCCACCCGTCTGCAGCGTGATGTCGTTGTGTATGTGGGTGCCTGTTCCTCCTCCATCAACACCACCCGCCCCTATGACACCACCTGCACCACCACGCCTGCACCACCACCACCTGCACCACCATGGCCTGCAGCAACACCTCCACCAGCACCAGCAGCGGCAGCGGCAGCACCACCAGCGGTACCAGCCCCGGCACCACCGGCGTTGATCAGGTGGATATCTGGTTGTCTGAGGCCGAGAGAACGACTGGAGCGCACGGCCGCCACCGAGGACTCCGCCTCCAGGGCCGAGACGCGGTTCTTCAGCCTCCTCACGTCCTCAGCTGGGGAGCAGGTAGGGTGGGGGAAGGTAAGTCAACACGCATAGCCTAGTAGCATGATTGTATCTGCAGTGCACGTCCTATAGTGTAAGACCTATGTGTCTAACGGCGCGTTTCCACTGCAGGGTGCGGTACGGTTCGATTCGCAAAATTGCGGTACGGATTGCGTTTCCACCGCCAAAAGTGGGCGTGACCCGGACTGAGCCGTACTCGTTTTGCCCTCGTCTTCAGTACTCCTCCGTTGGGGAACCGAGACGCCTGAAAGGGTGCCGGAAAATTTGAGCTACCCATCCCCTCTGTTGATTGGTCGACGGGCGACGTGGGGATAAAAACAAACAAACAGGAGCCTCGAGGTATTATTCTTTACAATGAACATGTCACGTAAAACACTTGCTTGGGCGAACAAGGAGGTGGAGACGTTCCTCTGCATTCTTGGGGAGGAAGACGTGCAGAGGCTTCCATGGTAACTCTTGGTTTAATGTGTCGCGTTCAACTTTTCCATTGTTTTTATTGAGCAGGCTACACTGTGTCGCACTGCTATGATGTCACGATGTTTACGTAGCTGCCGCGGCGATCGACATCCGGCCTACCATAAAGGGTACTGTCGGCGGTGGAAACGCGACCTCGGAACTGAGCTGGGCTATACCGCCCCCTCACTACTGGACTGAGGCGAACCGAACCGTACCGCACCCTGCAGCGGAAACGCGGCATTACACTATATATATTTTCTATTAAAAAAAGCCTTTTTTAAGCCTACTTTTCTAATGTAAATAAGAGAACCGGGTGAACCTATTTGTCATTATATTGACTTTAAAATAATCAAAGTTATACTCAATCAAACCTAGTCCGTAATGAATGGACTGCTGATGAATTGGAAAGGACATAGATGACTAAATAGATAACTCATTTCAACTAATTCTGATAGCACTGATCCCTGTTCAATTCTAAATAATACCTAATTAATACCATTAACTAAAGCTAGCGGCTTGCATTAACTAGGGGGCGTTGGGGAGTGTGGTATAGTGTGGGGCTGTGGAGCCCTTCAGACAATTGACTTGACATGACCTGAAAATGTTTTGAGTTGACTAAACATTCACCAACTTTGTGGCAACTTGTGCATCTTAAAATACACATGACCACGACCAAGACAGTTGACGGTTCTAAAATTGAAGAAAGACTTTAACATAAATATGTTACATCTGAATTTGTCTCTATGTCAGCAAGTCTAAACGAGAGAGAGAGAGAGAGAGAGAGAGAGAGAGAGAGAGAGAGAGAGAGAGAGAGAGAGATGAGAGAGAGAGAGAGGAGAGAGAGAGGAGAGAGAGGAGAGAGAGAGAGAGGAGAGAGGAGAGAGGAGAGAGAGAGGGAGAGAGAGAGAGAGAGAGGAGGGAGAGAGAGAGAGAGAGGGAGGGAGAGGGGGGGTTCGCCTGGTTCCCATTGTCCGTTGGAACAGGTCCAGCGGACAATGGGAACCAGACGTGTCTGTGGTCCCGGTGTCCTGTGACCCCGCCCTGTGTCAGCTTTGATTAGCTCTTCATTTCCTGGTGTTAAAGCTGTCACCATCATGTGAATCTGTCCTCCCCGGTCCGTTCCAGTGTGAGCAAACAAGAGGCAGGATCGAGGTCCAGACACTAACTCATTTGTTTTTAATAACCGTATTGGTTCAATATCCTTTTCCAGAGCAGACATGCTTATTTAGAATAGGCCAAATGTTTCACAACCCCCGACCTAAAATCTCCATCTAACTTGGTAAACAATTTGCTTACTTACTAACTAACTAGCTGACTAATTAACTTACTAAGATAACATCAAAAGTGGGAAATTCTGGGAACTTACTGAGATCAAACAACTAACCCACTGACTAAACAGCCAAAAAAACAAATGACCCGCCCGCTACAACTAACCACCACACATACTCATTAACCACCTCGGCCCGCCACTACCCCCTGACTCACCCATGGCCAGGAGTCCAAAGAGGAGTCCGAGGAGGAGCAGGGCGAGCAGCAGGAGGCCAAGCAGCCACTTCCACCAGGAGCAGCAGGAGTCGGCGCAGCAGCAGAAGGCTCCTCCTCCTCCTCCACAGCCGTCGTCCTCACGGATCTCTGGTCAGGGGTTCATTAGAGTCATCAGCATGCTGGTCTCAACGCTCAGCAGCCACGCAGTGACTTAACGGGTCCCATTATACACACAGGTGTGACAGGTGCAATGTGAGCCTGTCAGCCTGCTGTGTAGACTATAGGCACCAAGTAAGGTATAGAGAATCATACAAATATGTAACGTGGAAAAATATACAAATATAAGAAAACAATCTATAAATAATAAGATGATTTACAAAATAGGAAAGATAATACGAAAAATATTATTACTATCATTATTATTATGGAAAAACAAAAGTATAATGCACGCTAAATGTATGATTGAAGCCAAATAATATATCAACCTACCTGCATACGTTGCCTTGTCTTTCATGAGAACTCCAGACGATCCATCTGTTAGAACGATTTGTTACTCAGCTTTTATGCTCTAATCAATTCATATTGTTTTTAGCACCGGTTAGTTTTCCTTACAGTAATTGCCGCCAGCTTGTTTCATCTGAGCTCCTTCACTATAGCTGGAAACCATCTTCTCCTTTTTTATGGAGTCACCGGAAAGAGAGCCTAGAGAGACAAATCAGATGACTCAAATGCAAAACTCAAAAATGTATAAAAGTTGAAATAAGTTAAATAATTCAATTAAACTAATTAAATCTGCCTATTCCAAATCCTTTCTCTTTTATAATATATTATCTTCCAAAATTTAAATATTCATTAGAAATAGGTCCCATTGCTTAATTAAAGCAAAACAATTATATAGTGTTTGGCTTTAATTAAGCAATGGGACCTATTTCTAATGAATATTTAAATTTTGGAAGATAATCATTTAAGTTATTCAAATAAGATTAAAATGCATTGTTTATAATAAAATAATACTATTTCAAATCTGTCCACAGGGGGGCAGCAAGTGACTGACCGCTTCCGTAGATGAATTCCGCTGCTGGTGAACTGCTTGCCGCTGTCCTTGGCGAGGATCAACACTTCTGTGTCCTTATTGGCTACAACGTTCTCCTTGTCAAAGATCACGTATTTGAAGTCCTTCTTGTACGAATCTTCTGTCTGACCTCTTGTGGCTGAAGGGAAAGAACAAAAAACAAATCATATCAAGAAAGGCTAAACATTTATTATAAGAAGAAAGTGAACGTGAAATGAGGTGAACGGGTGTGATGGAAGGACTAATAAATTGTGTCGAAACTTGTTCTGCTGAATTATGATTGGTCTTATGATCGATGTTCGCGTTATGATTAATATCAGGATTATAAAGCCTAATTTTATTCGAAGGGTAGCACTTCACAATAATTTGGTTGTTTATGCATTGGTTATGCAACAATAAACATATATTATATAGTATTAGCATAGGGGATAGTCTTAGGTTAAATCATATTAAATAATGTATAGATGAATAACTTAAGCCAATATGAATACCATTATCTTAGTTACCTTGATCACCATTAGCAAAAATGAACACCATTATTACATGATTACAAGACCATAAGTTAACTGTTAATTAACTTAGTTATTAATGCTTATTACTGCATTAACGTATGTTTATTAATGGTTGATTAATGTGCCCTTAATGTAAAGTGTAACCAGTGGTCATTTATCATTAGTTCTCTATTATTATCATTGCATTATAAAGTAATTGGGGTCCTTTAAACGTACTTCCAGAGACTCCAGTGCTGAGGAGACCACCGCTGGAGACATTCTTCTGTACTCCATACCCTGATCACGCACACACACAACACACACATACACACACACACACACATACACACACACACACACACACACACACACACACACACACACACACACACACACACACACACACACACACACACACACACACACACACACACACACACACACACACGAGTATTTTAATGTCACATACAGGGAATAAATAAGATTAGCATTTGTTATCATTTTTGATAATTAGCAGCAAATAGCATTGTACAAAAGACAGCTTAGTTAAGCTTACCCCCTGTGCCTGCAGTGACGTTAGCACCGCTGGTAGTTAACACAGTGCTCGAAGTAGGTCCCAGATTGTTCTGGAAGCCGTAGACTGTAAACAGAGACACACAGATTAAAATAACATAATCGTCTCTGCACTTACATAACCTGAAATGTCACTGTAAGGACTTTTATTGTCTAGTCGTTGGGAAATCGAAAACCCGGGGATCATGTGATTGGTAATTTGTAATATAATATGATCAAATTACATCAAAAAGGGATGACAAAACAGGATGAACTGTTCTAAATGTATGTTATTACTACTATTCAGCTATGATGAAGGAGATCCGCTACTTTGTATTTACAGACCATCGAATGGCGTCGTTAACCCGCCCAGCGTGCTAATACATGTCCATGCGAGTTCCAAAAAATGTCTACTGGTGCACGTGACACGTGTGCACGTGTTCACAGGCGCTCTCACCGGAGAGGGAGGACGGGGTGGTGCCGATGATGGGTCCGGTGCCCCCCATGTTGTTGGTGCTGCTCTGGTAGACGTAGCTACTAGTGCTGCCCGCGGCGGTGGCGGCGGCCACGTTGGCTGCGGCGGGAGAGGTGGCGGTGGTGGGGGAGGTGAGGAGGGCGTTGGTGGACCAGTTGAAGAGCGGCAGGGCACTGGCGTCCAGCGTGGCCGAGTCGTACTGACCCGAGCGGGCGGTGCCGTCGTAGCCGTAGCCCGACCGGGCGCTGGAGTCCTGGCCCACGGAGGACCTGATGGTGGTCATCTCGTACTGCTGCTGGCTGGACTTGGTGCCGCCGTTGTACTGGTCGGCTTTGGCGGTGCCCACGAATATACCGGGGATGATACCAGAGTCGTAGTGGTCGGACGTCACGGTGGAGTCGTACATACCGGACTTCAAACTGTCGTATTGGCCCAGTTTCCCGTTCATGTCGTAGTGGTTGGTTTTCAAGCCGCTGTCGAACTGGGAGACCTTCAGCCCATCGGACGCCGTACTGGGCGGCGGACTGGGTGGACTGGCTCGTCTGCACGACCATGTCGTGATGGCCGTTGGTGAAGCCGTTGGTGAAGCCGACGGGAAAAGTGCCGGATCTGGGTTTGGTCTCAAAGTGGGTCGAAACTGCAGCGAAAAGAACAAAAAGGAGATTAGCTAAGAGGTTGTGTCCGAGACTTCACTTGCGTAGGCGTATGTTTGCTGTGATTGGTGCAATGATTTGTGTAGTTGTATGTGCATGTGTTTGCATGTGTCCTTGTCTGAATGTGTTTATTTCAATATGTGCGTGTATGGGGTAGCGGATAAGGTCCTCTTAGTGAGTGAGTAGATCAAGACTATAAATACACAAGACTGGTTCTCGGTTCTGAGTATCTCAGACTATAAATACGCCCGACTGGTTCTGATAGTGTGAGTGTGTCTGTAGCTACCCGTCTGTGAGGACTCGCTGCTGACCCGGGCCTCGGCCGTGGCCTTCCTGGGGACAGGCAGGGTGGTGGAGTGGGTGGAGGACCGGGTGGGGCTCACGCTGCTGGACCTCCCTGCGTTCAGCAGCCTCTTCACATCATCCAGCTCCGTCCCTGGAAACCACCGGGTCATTAGCCTAGTGAGGACCGCACAGAGCTGACTCACGGCCCCGCAAACCACCTTCTGAAGTGTGTGATGAATGAACTCCTAACTACATGCAACGCCCATGAGTTTGAATAAGGTAGAGGTTCTGGGTTTTTGGTTGATCTACAATCTTGATGGGTTAACATAACTAGGAAGGTAAAGAAGAGAGCAAATCTTTAACCTGTAATTACTTAAATAAAGCTTTTTGTTATTGGAAATATATTGGTGGGAACCAATACAAATGTACAACAATACAGATTTGAATGGGACCTGTGTGAACTTGTTTAACAAAGGGATTGTCTCCATCTCTTATTAATAAATTCTCTCAAGCAGCTGGATCTCATGAAGAGATTGATAAAAGATGGAGCTAAAGCATTTTATTACTACCAACACTCCCATAGAGTCAACACTGAGGTATGTCCCTAAAGCATGGCTTTAGTGTAAGTGAAACATTACAAAACAAAAAGCTGGCTGATGGATGATTGGCTTACATCGGCAGGCAGAGGGAGAGGCACTCTGGAGGCGGGCTCTGATCTCACTCTCTATAAACCAAAAGAGAGGGGAAAAAAAATCATGATGAGATGGACAGAATTAAAAGACATCCAGATGTATAATACTTGTAAAGCCCTCCCACCACATTCTGAAAGCGGAGGAGTGGTCAGAGATAATAACCCAATGGGGGGAGAGCGAGTCTGTTTTATTTGTTCAGCTCTTAATCATGTCCACAGAGGAAGGAGAGAGAGTGCGTTTGATGAGAGACAGTGTGTGTTTGATGAAGAGAATCGAACTTCACCTCGGCTCTGGCTCCGCCCTCTTGGGCCGCTGGCGCCTGTGAAAAAATAAACACACATGTTAGGCTACACGCATACAAATACACACACATGATGTACTTTGTATACATGTACGTACACAGACGTATCTACACAAGCATATCTACACACACACAACACACACACACACAACACACACACACACACACACCACACACACACACACACACACACACACACAAATACACAGACAGACAGACAGACAGACAGACAGACAGACAGACAGACAGACAGACAGACAGACAGACAGACAGACAGACAGTAAGGCAGGAAGGCAGATAAACAGACAGACTGAGTATTGTCAGCGTTGATCCACAAGTTGCCACAACATAAAGACAGGAGTGAACCGCTGTGGTTTTCCATCCTCACTCACAATAGTTTCCATAGTCCTTGCGGGACAATTCTGGTGAGGAGTTGCCGCTGGAACTTCCTAGAAGACGAAAGAGAAATTGAAACAACCCACAGAAGGAGAGGTGCGAACTGCGCTCCTGTGACCTGCGCTGATCTCCCTGTATTATTGGACTCATGCTTGTGTTTATCTTTCTCTCTCTCCCTCTCCTTCCCAGAATGTGCCAGGCCGGACGCCAACTAGGCATCCATCCCGTGGCTCCCGGGCCTCCTCACCCTCGTAGCCCCCGGAGCGGCTCGTCATGTTCTTCCTGTCACGGAACGACGGCGAGGGCCCCCCCGCCAGGCCGGCGCTCTGCAGCCTCCGCCCGCTCCCGCTGCCGCCGCCCCCGGAGGAGCTGGACCTGACCTTGGACACGGAGGTCACCACGTAGCCGCCGCTGCTGTTCCCGCCGCTGCCGTAGCCGTCCAGGTCGCCGTAGCGACCGCCTCCCACGCCGCGACTACCGCTTCCGCCGCCGGAGGAGTCCCCCCCGAGGTAGACCCCCGAAGAGGAGCTGTAGTTGCTGCTGGCGTTCACGCCCACGGAGGCTGGGGGAGGGAGGTTACTTCCGGTCAGTGCACCAGACCACGCGACAGCTGGAACCTTTTAACGGGGGTTTACTGTAACTTAAGGTTCAACCGTTTTTTTCCCTTTCATTTTTTTTTTTGTTCTTGGGGGTTTCCTTTAGTAAAACGCACACATGTGTACGTCGTCCACATGTCATTTAAAGATCATCTTAACGAGACTGTTATTGATACTCTGTGGGATGTTGACACCCTGAAGGAGGGTGACTGGTTTAAATGTTTCAAATGATCACATTCTAAATGTTGATCTTAGCAACCAAACATCGACACTCAACTCTACTCCCCTTCACGGCATGAGCAGCACATTTTTAAACAATGAAACAACCGGCATCCCCCTGACTGGCACTGAGCAGCGTCACCGAAGGAGGCCCACAGCCTCCCGCACACAGCTCATGATTTATAGGGCTCCTTGCTCACTTGAAGAGAAAAAACTTCCACCGCTGTTCTGGGTTAAGACATTCTTCTCCAGCCCTCCGCCTCCTCCTCCTCCTCCTCCTCCACCACTGGACATGTTCCTGTGATTTGATCCACTGGTTCCCTCTAGCAACAGAGACACACACAACCAAACAAAGAGGGAACGGCGGTGCGTTATTACCCACTCCACCTCCCCAACCCCCCGACATCCCGACAGTAGTCGGTTTATATTTAAAACGGACTGAAAATAAATAGAAAAGGATGAAGGAACTCACTTGGAGGCAGGGAAGCCAGTCTGCTCGAGGAAATTATAGTTTCTGTCAAGACTGATCGGTTTAAAACAGACACAAAAAAAAGAGAGAATGAGTCACTTACTCCAGACTTTGAGATATATATACTTTTCTTTTCTTTCTGGTTTCTTAGATGTTTGTCTCTCAGTTTGTTGATTTAACATGAATCTGTAACTTGAGCCGCCTTAAATGATTAATTGCAACCTTTGTTTGTCAGAACCAAAGCTTATAAGCAGTATAAACACATATTCAGCACAGTGAGGCCCAGCGGAATACATTGCGTACCAAGATTCAGACCTTCAGCTTCATAGACCCCTATTAGTCGGGTGGGGAAACCTTCCAGAATCTTTGGAAATCATGACGAATCAATGCATTATTTTCAGTTCTGCATTCTGTTTCCCCACCAGAGTAGCACTTTGAATCCATTTAAACTGGGTTGTCATGGTTCCCCCAAAGATTCGAGAAGGTTTACCTACCAAACGAATCAGTATGGCCGCTAGTTAAATCAGATCCAAAGGGAATTTTACAGAGTGAATTTCATAACGGAATAATAATGCCGCTAATGATATCAAATAAGGTTAACTCTACTAATTGCCGGGAAGTTTATCCTAGCAACATAATGCAAACACTTGGAGGTCCTCTTTTCCAGAACTGGGTTGGACATCATTTACTGTATGCTAAGAGGAACTTCCAACTTCTTCTAATCTTGAGATCTAACATTTGATGTGAGAGAGTGCTGACTAAGGCAGAATATGCTCTGATTATATATGTTTGTCTGTGTTGGTGTCAGCCGTGTATAATCATCTCTCTCTTTGACCTCTCCATCCACCCATGTGTCACAGTAATTATGCCAAATAAGCCTTTTCTTATAAACCTTTATTCCACATGTTGGTGGAGGCTGAAACTACTAATTATCACTTATTCTGATTCGCACAGCCCACTCAGAGTGCAAATATGCACAGGGTTAGTTATAATAAATAATAATTAGTTCTGATTTAAGCAGAACTTGTATTAGAGCGCAAATACACACGGGTTATATTTCCACTAAATGACGAATGCACACAATGTTATAGTAACAGTTAATACTAACTAGTTCTGTTTCAAACAGAGCACTTATAGTGCAAATATACACAGGTTAAGTTACAGTACAGTAGTTACCAATACTTCTGATTTAAACAAAGCTCTTTGAGAACAAGTATTACACAGGGTTATAAGTAAATAGTAACTAGTTCTGAGTCAAACAGTGTGCTTATTAAAGTGTACCTTAATAAGTGTACTTAACAGATCGCTTAGAGTGCAAATATTGACAGTAGTAGATAAGTAAATTCATGTTACACACACATTGGATACCCAAAAAAAGATTTGCAGAGGTTCTTAATGAAACACCCCAAGCCACTTGTTGTCCACAACATCAACTCTAGCAGTACTTTGACTTCTGTGGCATTTTAAGCAGTGAACCAAAGCCATACAAGGCAATGAGAAGAACAATCACTTCACTTTATCCACCACTTGTAGCCCTTGATAAATATCCTATCCGTTTAAACATAAACACACTTTGATTCTATAGTTGTGTGGTGTAGGTGTGGGGGGCTTGTCATATTTCACAGATAAGCGCAGTTTAAATATATATAGGGGCAGCTGATGCACTTGAAGTTGTACGGTTAATAGATATGGCCTCTTTAGTGTCTGACTCATCCAAAATAAAATGATTGGGTTTGTTGGGGGACAATTGTACAGATGAGTGAGTGCAAGAGTCTCACCATTTTCTCCCGATATGTCTGAGAAGTTTCTCTGTCTTGTTGTTAGATCGTCCATCCAATGTTATCTGGAGAGGTGATGATGGTTAAAATGAGAATATAATATGATACTGCATTGATTGGTCCTGCTGATGGGGGTCAAGTTGATACCAAGCACTAATGATGAAAAGTCTTTGTTTGTTTTTATTCTACTTAATAGCGTTGCAAACTTGAACCTTCTAATTAGAAATATCAATTCTCTTTAATACAAGCTGTCAAGAGGTGGGTATTACACAGTGAGGCTGCTGTTGCAAATTGTTTGATAAAATTCCACATTTCAAGACATTGTTGTCTTTTTCTGACATGTGTTCCTCTCAGCAAAAACACACCAACACTTCTTTATTCTCATTAGTGTATGCTATGCGAAATGTGCCACGCTTACAGCATTAACCAAATTCTAACCAACTATAATAGACAAGCTCACTTGCTTCTATAAATCAAACACATCCAAATGAATAGATCTTGTCTATGGCTCATGTTAAATAACACCAACAGATCGGATAAAGCTATAGGGACATGGGGTAGTAACAACAATGATTCATGATCCAGAGAGGATTTCAATAGGTTTGGGGTTAACTTTCTGTCTCTTTTAAAGTCATGACAACAGAAGAACAGAAGCCAGTGAATTCTGAGGGCACAAAAGACCTCTTTATCACCACACCCTTTTTGCCAAATTTCCTTGAACATGTCTCCTCCTTGATCTTTAATTGTGGCCGAAATTCAAAGGTATCATTTTATCTTCTTATCAGACTTTCCTTCTACTTTTCATCAAAGTTCTCATAACAATCTCATGCTTCGTCCCTAATAGCTTATAGTAGCTAGTCCAGTATATTCAAACCCAGTCGAGTAAACGCAACACAGATTTGACTCATTCCATCATCAATGATAAAGTTTCGTTGAGGCTCGAAAGTGATCGCGCTCCGCAGGAGACCACTCAGTAAAGTCCACTTCGCAATCCAATAGTCGACCAAAAAAGAATTTAGCCTACAATCCAGAAAGAAATAGCGGAGCTCATGTTGAAAAAAAAAACACAACAGAACGCCATCAGAGCAGAAAAAATACACAATTCATGCATCTATAGATCAATGAAAATGTTATCCAAAAATAGGGAAATCCATACCTTGAACGAAGTCGATTACAAAAAAACACTTCACGTCACTTTTTACAGAGACAACGTGTTAAAATCCAGATTGCCAAGATGTATGCCAACTGATTTGGGTGAAGCAGCGCAGAAAGTATATAAGAAGTCCAGCCCGGCGCTGGTGGTGGGATGTTCTGGCGTGTCACTCTCAGACCACTCGCTTAACTTTCTCAAGCAAGTCATAACAGAGAGAAGTGGGCTCAGCTCCCAGCCGCGCCCATTGGATCTTGGCAGACAGGTAGCAGGCCTGCACACAAAGCTGGGGAAAAGCATAGCCAGGGGGGGCAATGATTAAGATTTAACCCACGAGAGACTGGCGTAGTCACCTGATGTTTTTGTGGGATTTAAGGTCAGAAATCGATGCGCTTTTTTATGTACTTTTTGTCAGACGTTCCATACGTCTGGGCGAATGGACCAGCACACCGTATATTGTAATTCTGCCCAGACAATTCAGATAAACCAACTCAACGTTTTCTTTCAGAAATAAGGAAACTTTCTGCAGCCGCTGATCGAATGCAAGTCTTCGACTGTAGCTTCGCTTCACATCTGGCGCACACATTGGAGGAGTGAGGGGAAAATAATTCATAAATCATCTGCTCAGAACCACACACTTTGTGTGTGGGTCACTGGCTCACAATTCATACCGTGCATTATGATTTGTATGCATATTCTTTATTTGTGTGCGTATGCACTGCATTTTCGCTCTCTCTCTCTCTCGCTCTCTCCTTCGCTCTCTCTCTCTCTCCTCTCTCGTCTCCTCTCTCTCTCTCTTCTCTCTCTCTCTCTCTCTCTCTCTCTCTCTCTCCTCTCTCTTCTCTCTCTCTCTCTCTCTCTCTCTCTCTCTCTCTCTCTCTCTCTCTCTCTCTCTCTCTCTCTCTGCCAGACATATTCATACCGATGCACTCATTTCAAAAGTCTCATCATCGAACAATGTGCCACTGCCGTTGAATTCGCAGACAGAAAAAGCTAAATGTATGTTGTTCTCTCTGTCATTTGAGTCAATAGCTGCTTTTCCCCCAGTAGCCGCGAGCTACAAGTCATGCACGGGAGAAAGTGCCAAACCCTCGCCCACACCACACCCCACCCCGAGGAGACACCCACCCGTGACTCACACACGCTGAGCTCCGCTCCAACCCGAGAAGATGGAAAATAAATTGTTGCTGTGCGATTGTGCGTGCATGGGCAGTGCCAGTCCGTTTCGAGGGGAAACGCGTAAAATGAACAATTCACAATGGTAGGCTATAAAAGAAAAAAACCGGGATCTGCACATGGTGTCATGGCCAGCACTTGGTAAAGCTAGGATTTGGATATGACTTGTTGCTGTTCTCCTTTTCAGAGAGCTCGATTCTGTTAATAGAAAATGGCAAGTCTGTAATTCAATTAGGAAGGGCGTATAGGGGAATTCCTATAATGATAGAGGGTGCACCATAGTGCAGAGTATCCAACCACCCAGAGAATAATGCTGTAGTCTTGGAAAAGGAAGACTATTAAACCGTCAGAGTTTAGATAAGCCCAAAACTTGATGCCTGGCGCAGGCTGCATTAAAATGAGTAATAAATCATCATAACCTACTGTTCCAAATAGGCTATGTTGAGATATGTTGCATTACATATCTACTACATATACCAACATATCATTCTTCAATGGGCTTTTATCCCTTTTCAGTCTTCAATGATCAAATTAAGAATACAAGACATGGATATTTATTTTTTTATTTTTTTGAATGATTGGCCATACATTTGTGACCCCCAGCTTGTAAAGCCCCGGGTCAGACCATTTAACTTGACTTATGATAACGTGACTTACCACCAATGAGGATCCCACTGATCTTAAAGGTCCCATGGCATGAAAATCTCACTTTATGAGGTTTCCTAACATTATATATGAGTTCCCATAGCCTGCCTATGGTCCCAGTGGCTAAAACTTGCGTTTAGAGTAAAACGAGCACTAGGTGTTCTGCTCGCCTTAGAAAAAATGGAAGCTCAAGCATGCTGATTTGTAATGTGGCCCCATATGTCGTCATAAGGGGTCAAGCTACCTCCCCTTTCTCTGCCTTGCCCGCCCAGAGAATTTGGCCTGGCGAGTGCCACATGTAGTGGGGGTTATCTCAGCCATCTTTGAGCCCAGCCGGCAGCCGGCAGCGGGCAGCCGGCAGTGTGCGGTTCAGTCTACTTCAAATTGATGTGGAAGTAGAAGAACCAGAGACGTCGGAAAACCCGACGCAGTCGTTTGTGATCCACAATATCGTCTGGAGGTGCACACAGCTTTTGGCCGTGATAATATGTATTATATGATATGTATTATATAATATTATTTACATACAGAGCTCCAGGACTGTAACACTTATTTGTTATTTAGATAACTGTTCTGCGAGCCTGGTCTCACAGGAATCCTTGAAATGACTACGGACGCTTAACTCAAAATCCGTGGGATCATTACGGAAACACGCCGATTTCCGTAATATGCGCACGGACACAAATCCCCGTTTCACCGAGCGAGTCGACCTAGTCACACAGGGATCCGTCAAATGACTATATATATCTATATATTATATATATATATATTTATCACCTATATGTCACGTGATTTCGTGCTCATGCGCACAACCGTTAATCTATTGAATCGTGTCCCAGAGCACGGTTGCACCTTTTTCGTCTTCCACAGAACGGAATGTCAAACCATTCATTTTGAGTTAAGCGCCCGTGGTCGACTCGCTCGTTGAAACGGGGATCTGTGTCCGTGCGCATATTACGGAAATCGGCGTGTTTCCGTAATGATCCCACGGATTTCGAGTTAAGTGTCCGTAGTCATTTCACGGATTCCTGTGAGACCAGGTTGGTTCTGCTGTTGGTGTTATGGCGCATAACACGTCGGTTCTTTGTCATCTCTGGTATTTCCACAATGAGACTGTAGTTTGGGTTATCTCAGCCATCGTTGAGCCCCGCTGCCTGCCGCCCGCTGCCCTAAGGCACCCCACCCCAAAGCACCACCGCCCGGCAACCGGCAGCTCAGCAGCGGGCAGCCGGCTGCCGGCTACATCAGATTGATGTGGAAGTGGAAGAACCTTCTGATTCATAATATCGTCTGCAGGCTCACAAAGCTTTTGGTCGTGATATTATGTATTATAGGATATGTAGGCCTATTAGGCTATATGATATTATTTCTATATAGAGCTCCAGGACTGTAACGCAAGTGTTTTAGGCCCACACTTCTTTATTTGGATAACCGTTCTGCTGTCGGACTCTCGTCTCTGGTATGGTTGAGAAGGTATTGGGGGAAAGGAACTTGGCTTTGACTCCCTGAAGTACATGAAACAAGACATGGAGGAGAAAGGGATTGTGGCCCGAGATTGTCTCCCACTTGAGCCCCGCTTCCCGCGGCCCGTTGCCGAGGGACCACAGCCTCGCCGTTGCCCGTTGCCCGCTGCCCTCTGCAGGAGGCGGTGGGGCCAAAGCGCTGCCCGCTGCCGAGGCGGCGAGGCTCCGGCGGGAGAAAATCGCAGATTCCCTTTCTCCTACATGTCGTAGATCATTCTACTTCAGATTCATGTGGACGTGGAAGAACCATAGACATCGGAGAACCTGATGCAGTCGTTTGAGATCCATAATATCTTCTGGAGGTGCACACAGCTTTTGGCCTTGATAATATATATGATATGATATAGATATCTATGTATAATATGACATTATTTAGATATAAAGCTCCACTGTAAACAGCGCATGGGTCCGTGGCCGCAAGCCGCTCGGGGCCACACCCCCACCTTCCTCTTTGACCCGCCCCTCTCCTCCTCATTTGCATTAAAGCTACTGACACCGAAACGGCTCGTTTGGGGAAAGCTCAATGTGCGACTGGCTCATAGTGGCTGTAATTCTGCACCACGGCTGAATTTCGGGAACGTCTTCAAATACCGTGTTAAAGCATCCATAAAGTAGCATGCCATGGGACCTTTAACACAGCTGTGTTATCAGGTCACTGTGACTTGTCCTCCGGGACAGCCAGGAAACGGCATTCCAGCTGCATTACATGGCTGACAGACCGAGAATATATGATACAGCATTGACCCTCCTCCCTTTTTATCACACATCAGTGTCTGGTGCAATGAACCCCTTATTTGTTCTGACTACCAGGCTGTTTGGTTAATGTGGTGGCATCCGATTTCACTTTAAGGGATTTATAAACTGTATTGAATAAAATCCCATGCTCTAGTAGCTAAATAGAAATAAAGAAAATCAATAGCCTTGATTATCAAAAGGTTTGACAAAAGCTTGTGAGTTTCCTAACAAGGTAGCAACACCAGGAGAGCAGTGTGTTTAAATTTAAACCATAACATTTTTTGTGAGTGCTTCAAGTATCATATCTCAGGTTTCTTTTTAAAGCTCATGGGCTGTAAAAAGCATGGAAGAAAATGAGTCACAAACTCATGAGCAGTAATTACCCTTCCCCTACAGGCTTGTGAGATTCATCATTATACAATGTTAAATTCTGCTTTCCCTGGGGGAGTGCGAAAGAACACATTGAGCAGATCCACTGGTCTGTTCAAGTCCCAGCAAGATGGTATACCTTCCCGCTGAAGGCCAAAGAAATGAATGAAGAGGAACTGGCACATAATCCTAAACAGAGACTGAATAGAGTGCAGTGGAGCAACGTCAGCATTTTTAATCCTTTTTTTAAATCCTTTTTTAAACTTTTTTAATCAGACCAATTTTCATTGTTCCATAATCAGTTGCTTAATTAATAATTATAAATAATTTAATAATTTATCTACATTTCTATTTTTCTGACTTTTTTATATGATAAAAATGGCCTTACGGTTTATTTTGATATATTTTATAGTTTACATGTATAGACTATAAGTCTCCATAGGCGGTATTCAATTAGTTTACGCCCTAAACCTAAAATGCCAATGTACTACAAACCACCGAACTACAACACCCACAATGCCCCACCCCCGGATGTTGCGATTGTAATTTCCGCGGGTTTCTTGAACCGAAGAAATGAGGAACTAGCGAAGTAATGTGAGTTATAATCAATAACAACAACAGCAGCACAACTCTCAATGATAGTTTAATGAGTTGTATCAATGATCTCTAATATGTCTAAAGACGAGACGAGGTTCACTGTCAACATAAACTGCTTGGTTTGTTAACAATAGTGTTAACTTTATCAGACGACCAGGTGTAGACGAGGTGTACCAAATGGAAGGTAACGTCACTCCTAAAGCAGACAGGACGGTGTCGCTCACACCTTTACGTTCAACTAAATCAACCCCAACTGAAGTCACAAGTGAAAAGGTAAGCAATCGGACTAGTGACCTGTCAGCCATGTGTTATACTAATTCTATGTTTTTATGTCTGCAAATCATCTTCCGCTAGAATTGTTACGTAATGTTACAAACAAAAATCTCCCTCCTTCCAACAACTGTTGATCGTTTTAATTTATTGTTTTGGATTATATTGTGTTGTTTTTTTCAAAATATGTGTTTACTGTAGGCTAGTCATTTGTGCCGTGCTTATTAAAATGTCTTTTTTTGTATAACGTTACTGCTATGTTTGATTTGCACTGTCCTTTTTTGCTGCTGTCACACCGGAATGTCCTTGTCTTATTTATGTCACCCTCATCTGGTACGCCTTGTTCTAACTAAAATATTCTGGCATGGTCAACAGCCCCGTCAAAATCTCAGTGCATCACTGAAGGCTAGACTGAGTAGATCAAGGCGCTCATTCGCCACACCCTCCTCTGTGGCCAAACGGCTTTGTGTTGACGTTGACGATGAGGGTGATGAGAATGATGGACTGCAAGTCGTGGCAGATCCCAGTGTGATTGTAACCAAAACACCGGGACACCGGTATGTTGCCGAGAAGAAGATTCAAGTTCAGTCACGGACCTCGGGTGGTCTTTCTGGAGTCGAGCTGGCGCCACCCTCGCCAGCAGGCGGGCTGACCCTGAAAGAGCGGCTTAGGAGAGAGCTGAGGATGAAGATGGACGACCTCCGCAGACTGAACATGGTGAAGGTGTACAGAAGCAAGGTAGACCCCGTGCTCCAGCTCTATTATACAATTACAATTGTTGGGCAGAGTTTTCTTTCAGCCAAAGTGACTTAAAGTGAATTTAAATACAGGTAATTATAGAAAGGGGCAGGACTAAGCATCTAAACATATTGCTCCAGGATGCTTGTAGCTTGCGGATGATCAAATTGGTTTAGGAAGGAACCGTGAACCAGTTGACTGTTTTAACCATGACACTATCCTGCCCCTAATCTTATAACACACTAATTTGTCATTGTTGGGCAGGACAGTTTAGTTAGCGTAGTCTATGGTGTTGTACTACAAGTATCCACAGCCTAACCTATCTTATCCTCGAGCCAGATTCCCTAACCCTTACCTGTCCTTTAATGACTGAATGAATCTGAATTCACTGTAAGTCACTTATGATATTATTGTCTGCTAAAAGACTTACTACAAATGCGGTTTATTAAGTTGTTGCTTGCCGCTTTACAGAACGACTTGGCCCATCTCCAGGCGTTGATCGATAAGTGGCGTGGATGTTCCCAGGCTGCACTGTACCAGCTCCAGACAGACCTGCCTCTAGACGGACGTAAGGCCAGCCTGGCTCAGCTCTTAGACCTCTTTGGTCTGGAGGACAAGATACTGCACTTTGACCGCTTAGAAGACGAATTTACAGATTAAACATGCTTAGATATATATTTATTATTAAAATCCAAACCAATACAACACGACAGCTTCGGGAACCGGTTGCTTTAACTTTTGAGTATTTGTTTAGTTTTGTCTGTATTAATAAATTATTTTCCCAATTCTACCATGTGTCATACATCCTGTGTTTTCATTGTGTGTGTTCTGAAACTAATTGAGCGTGGGAAAGTTCTTCATCCTGGAGACCTCCAGCTGTTCCCGGAGCAGGGCCAGTTCCTGGGCCTGGGTTCTGGCAAGGTGCTTCAAGTTCTTCAGCTGAACGATCTCTTGGTAGAGCTCTGCCTCCCGCTCCACGCCCTGGTCGGCCTCCGCGGCTACAGACACAACACAGACTGTTCATTATTCAACAGACCAGAGCCGGCACATTTGATCCGCTTTGGTTTTGTCATTCAAGCAGCCGCAGGGGCATTAAAAGCATATGGTATGCAGGAAATGTGTGTACAAGTAGTATTAAGTGCGAATGTTCAAGTCATATCAAGATCTGTTGAATATCAATTAGGTGTATCATCTGAAACTGAAGATATGAATAATGGAGAGGAAATGGAAGTGTATTTGAAAAAACGTAATTGCATCTTACATTATGCATAACAAGAACAAAGATGCCATGTGTCCTGAAGTATATTAATGTTGAAGTTACTGAGAACTCAGGACAACAGCTTTAGTGTGTGGAGAAGCCACCATCAACTGAATGTTTCAAACTAAATAAATCAAATCTAATTGAACCCCATTATTACTTCATTTACTTACTACTTAACTAATTTATTAATCAATTAAAATGACTTGATTGATCCTGTGGTGTATCCTTTCTCTTAAAATGGCTCTGTTCATGATAATAGAAAAAAAGTACATAAAAAGTACAAAGTACATAAATTATTAAATATTTTACTTGATTGTAGTGTGGCTTCCCTTGTTAAGAGCTGTAATAATAACGCTGATTGGTTGATACTGTACCTGTGGAGTCATAAATATGGCTCCTCTCAGCCACAGCCACCTCCATCTCCGCCAACTCCTGGTCCAGCACGGCAATCTGTTCCGCTTTGATCGCTGTCCGCATGGACACCTGTCTGATCTTCTCCTGAGGACTCTGTCGAAAGACATTAATAACATTCTGTTATGAAACATGCTGATACCTGATACAAATATACATATGTATAACCAGATTTGGTTTGGGAAGGTTTCACCACATATCAAGGTAACATATTGGTTGTTACCTTGTCATCAAAGGCGGTGTGCTTCTCCAGACTACAACCCTGGTCCACCATTTCTAGATCCATCTGGTTTAAATACTGCGGGGAGAAAATACACAGCTTTATTCGGCCTGTACCTCTACTATTTTTAACACAGCCTTTTTTTTTCAACTGCAGACTGATTATTCTGCCAAAAGAATACGAGTACAATAAAACATGCATGATTAAAAAAGGATGCATATATGATATCTATGACATTTACATTTACATTTAGGGCATTTAGCAGACGCTTTTATCCAAAGCGACTTGCAATAAGTACATTTGTCATAAGAAGTGCAACAATACATCACGATGAGTCCCATCTGAAGTCACCTCCTGCTGTTCCTTGGACAGGTGCAGCTTCTGGATGTCCCTGGTCTGCATGTCGTAGTGCTCCGTCTGCATCTGGATCCTCCGCTGCTCCCACTCCAGCTGGATGATGCCCTTCCGGAAGTCCTTGCACTCCACCATGGTGGCGATCTTCTGCCCCCCCAGCGTCTTGAGGGCCCAGGAGGGATTCACATTGAACTGGAGGAAACTGAACGCTGACGGACACTATTACCATATACTTTCCAGGACTCCAGTTTATTAGGGCACTGGCATACGCTTTTATACTCACATCGGTTAATACACACATTGACACACCGACGGCAGAGTCAACCACGCAAGGCGACAGCCAGCTCGTCCGGAGCAGTAAGGGTTAAGTGCCTTGCTCAGGGACACATCAACTAGGGGGAGCTGGGGATCGAACCAGCAACCTTTCGGTTACAAGTTAACTGCTCTACCTTCTGAGCTAAGCCGACCCGAATGTATTGAAATGAATTGAATGAAGTGAATTTTAGATGCATAACATTAGAGTGCAGGTAGGGCCTTTTGATCCAGCCTGCAAGTGCCTACAAGTTAGACTGGCTACGGTGGGGTTGGACCCCAGAACCTTTGTCAGCCACAAAACAGCCTTATTAGGATGTGCTTTCAAGCCATCGATGCGTCATTTAAAAAATGAACGGTCTTTCGTTTGTTGGAAATACGTGTGGATTCAGTCTAGGCCGTTACAGAGACAATGGCCAGACGTTTCTGCGTTCATTCGTTGTCTACGCTTCATAAACTGAGAAGATACCTCTTGATACGCCAATGGAGTAATATGTTTATCTAAAAATAAACAAGACATTTGCCTTGCAATAAATCTGTATTATCTACCAACTGCATCGGAGGGGTATTTGTGTGTGTGTGCGTGTGCGTGTGTGTGCGTCTGTGTTAGTTATGCAGCATCCTTGTTTTGTTTCTCTTTCCAGTCACCTCTTCCAATACACTTATAAGGCTGTGCGTTTGTTGTGTGTCTGTCTGTCGGTATGTATGTGTGTGTGTGTGTGTGTGTGTGTGTGTGTGTGTGTGTGTGTGTGTGTGTGTGTGTGTGTGTGTGTGTGTGTGTGTGTGTGTGTGTGTGTGTGTGTGTGTGTGTGTGTGTGTGTGTGTGTGTGTGTGTGTGTGTGTGTGTGCGAGTGTGCACTTCCTCTCAGGATGACTCAACGGTGAGTCATGTGTCTCAGCGTTGTCGTGTGACTCTGTGGGGTGTGTGTAGACCTTGATGTTGGCGCTGAGGTCCTCCACCACGCTGCGGTGGTGCATCACAGAGTCCCTGTGGTCGGGGATGCAGAGGGCAGGGCTGACCTCCACCTCCACCTGGCCCTGCCTCAGCAGCACCTGCACCAGGAAGTCCAGCTGGAAGCGCACCTTCTGCTCCCGCAGGCTGAGGAGGAAGGGGAGAGCTGCTGCATCTCATTCACACAATGCTGAGGGAAAGACATTGCATAGTGCAACAAAATAGCACTCGCGACTTCACTTAACATTACTAAATACTAAGCATGTTTTATTTAAATACGTAACATAAAAGAGCCGGTTGGCATTAAGGCATCTCGCTCAAGGACGCCTACAGGTAGACCTTGGGGATTGGTGTTTGATCCCAGTACCTTTCAGCTGGGAGTCAAACACCTTAACCAATTTATAGTAAAATGCATTTTTACATGGTTCTGTACGTGTTTGGGAATCATGCCTCATGCACTTTGCTTTAAATACACAGCTTATCAGTCTTCATTTCACAATCTTGAAAAAGCAATACACGCCTTCATTACATCACGGCTGGATTACTGCAACTCCCTTTCCCTCGGACTCCCTCAATCACTCCTCTCTCGCCTTCAGCTGGTCTACAACTCTGCTGCAAGGCTGTTGACTGGATCCAGAGGGCGGGATCATCTAACCCCCATCCTAGCTTCCTCCCCACTGGTCGCCCATCCAGCACAGAATTCCTTTTAAAACCCTACTTATTGTTTTTAATGCCCTCAATGGCCTGGCCCCGCCCTATATCACAGAGTTCATCCACCACCACTCAGCTCCCAGGTCCCTTAGATCATGCAGTATGGGTCTCCTGCACGTTCCACACACTAGATTAAACCAGAGGGGCGACGGGGCTTTTGCTGTGGCTGCCCCCCGCCTTTGGAACGAACTGCCGCCTTTGATTAGAGACCATTTTTAAATCTAGGCTCAAAACACACCTCTTCTCCCTGGCCTTTCCTCCCCTTTTGTGATTTGTTGTTTATTTGTATGTTTTTTCATGTGCTGTCTATGTATGTGGTATGTGTTCTTTTATATGCCTTTTTGCACCATGTACGGCACTTTGGCCAGTGAAAACTGTTTTTAAATGTGCCTTATGAATACATTTTACTTACTTACTTACTTACTTACTTACTTACTTACTTACTTACTTACTTACTTACTTACTTACTTACTTACTTAATTTTGCACAGTGGTAAAAGGATTTTCAAACACATGTATTTTTATTCAATTTATATTCCTACTTTATTTAGATACTGGAACACCTTGATGGAGTTCGTTTTTTATCAATAACACATAATCATACCCGTTGATTTCATCCATGAGAGTTTTGATGTCATGTTTTGCTGTCTCATCTTCATCAGTCCGCTTCTGGAGAAAGGCCTGCATCTCGGCCAGGGTCAGGGCCTTCACCTTCACCTGGGGTCAGACACATTGAGGTGGTAGCTCTAGTTTGGCCAGCTCCTATCATTGTCCCATCACTTCAGCAATACAGATTCATCTGGGTTGTTTATTCTTGGCTAGGACTCGACTTTAACACATTTTTTGTCTTATTCCATTACACCGCAGTTCCAGGAATAGAACTAATGATTTATTTTTATATTACCCTTTAAACAGCAGACCTTTCATTTCAAAACCCCAGAAGCCCCAAATAACCCAGAAAAAGGTGCTGTAAATATTTAGTAAGCTGAATATTTAATAAGCTGAAATTGTATATCTGCAATAAACATCCTTATATAACACCTGCTTTTCCCAAATGCACACCATACGAGATGGAAGTGACGGAAAACAAAAAAAACACACAATCCGATAATCCGACGCTACCTGTTGTTCGCTCTCCACCTTGGCTCTGCGGACCAGACAGAAGCGCTCCCAGACGGGCGCCTCCAGGCCTGCGGGGGTGTTCTCCGGGGAGTCCAGCTCCTCCATGGCCTGCAGCATCTGGCCCAGGCCGTCGCTGGCCGCCCCGCCCAGCGAGAAGCGCTTATTAAAAGGCTTGTTGTCCGCTTGGTCCCTCATCCTCTGGACTCTGGAGGGGGTGGGGAGGGAAACGTTCTGAGACTAGAGCCGGATCTCACTAAATCTGCCTCTATAGCTGGGCACCTCTGGGTTAACGGATTAAAATATGAATATGATCAATACAAATTAAACATTGTCATTCATGTCCCCTCTTTTTTATTTTTAGACAATTTATTTATTGAAAATACATTTATTTTCTTCTCATTTTTGGCAATATCCGACACTGTGGATTGTTAATAATTGACTAACAAGTTACTGAGCATGACTAACCTGGGTCTGTGCTTGAACAGCTTATAGAGATGATCCACAACATGTGCTTGAACATCGAAGAACTGCTTCCTAAACCCTTTGTCCAGAAGCTTATCGGAGACGTCAACAGATTACACACCCGTGCTTGACCAAAATACATTTACGATATGGCTTTTTTTATGTGCATGTCTTGGGGGTTCTCTGACGCCACTCACTCTGTCCTCAGCCATCACGTTGTCATAGGCCTTTCGACAGAGCTCCACACCCTCGCTCACACTCCTCAGTTCCTCCACGATTGCGTTCTGCACAGGAGGATAAGCAGCTCTTAGACCTCCAGTGAAAGTTGAATGAGAGAGAGTCGCTAATTGCAATGATAAAAGGTGAAGGTTCGGCGTGCCACGGAAGGTTTGTTCTTGCCCTTGAGATGTGAGCAAGCCTTTTATAAGACTTTGTTGGAAGATCCTACCAAATAAAAAATCGGATCTGCGAGAAGCGGTCGTAAATACGTTTTGTGACGCGGCATGACTGATAGGTAGCATTATTAGGGTTATATAAACAGCCTTACCTTGTCTGCCCTCCTCCTCTCCATGCTGAGCACCAGCTCTCTCTCCCGGTTCCTTATCTCCTCCTCTATCAACATGGAGTACACCAGGTGGGCTATCTTCAGCTCCTCCTAATAAAACCATTTCAAACGTAGACACTTTGATCCAAACCGTCTTACAAAACCGTTGGTGGCCCCATTGGTAATAAACCCCCTAACCCCGGCACTGTTAATGCCTTGCTCTCCCTACGCCTTGTGTAAAAGTTATCTCACCTGGTATATAACTGTCTCCGATTTCAATTTCCTCTCAAACAGTTTGGCCAAGACTTCATCGAACCCTTGTGTTGACTCCAATATGGATGCCTGCATTTTTTTCATTTCACTTTCCAGTGTCTGTGATGATATGGAAACATAGAAGAAATGTCTCATTGAAGTGGCCGGAGCCAACAGTTCTGATAATCGGTTGATAGGCCCATGTGTGGACGTGTGAAATACCTTCTTGTATTTGTCCTGCTCTTCACTAAGATCCTTGGCCTTCTTCTCATAGTCTTTGTAGATCTTCTTCTCCTCGTCGCTCCACTGCAGCTCCGGTTTGCTCACAGCGAACTCGGGCTGAATAACTTCCTACAGGTGTGGGGAATATTAAAGGACTGTTTGCTCTGTTTGCTCGCCTCTCTGTCCAGCGGTCATTTTGGACTGAAATCTTCATTTAGGACGTGAAGGTTTGTTTTGTTAAGCCAGCTCTGAAGGGAAGTGTAAATTGATTGTCTTTTTTTATTTGCTTCCGGAAATGTGTACATCTTTTCTAAAAACGTTTTTATTTTCTCATTTTTTGTAATGCAGAGTTAGTTAGTCTAATAGCCAGATAAGTATGGTCATCTATAAAGTAAAACCATTAGACAAAAGTAAGCAAAAACTCTTGACTAAAAACGCAAAACTAATTAAAAAAAAAGTAGAACAACATCATGAAACCAATGTTGGATGGAATTTTACCAACCTTCTTCAAGATGTCTTCTTTCTTGACTTGAATGGCCCCTCCCATCATGTCCCCCAGCGCTCTGTCTCTGGAGTTATCTCCCTAGGAAGACAACAACACATCCATCATGTGACCCATCAAATACACTCATACAAATGTTACATCTGAAAATGGTTGCAACACCAGCCTATAAAGTTGTTATGCAGTGGCAGAAGATGACTTGGTGGGACCCATGTCCCACTAATCATTTTCCTGGCTTTAGTCTTTTTAACACTTTCCCACTTTACATTTAAAAACATATATTGTCAAATATCTATAGCTCATAAGTAAGCAAACTCAGGCATTATGGCAACCCACAAAACACGATTAAACGAAAAGCAGCCGTCGTAATTACTGCAGAGCAGGAATTCAAAGGGGGGGGGGGATAAATATATAAAAGATAGGGTGGCAGGAATGAAAGTAAGACCATATTTAGTGTTGCATACCTTGGCAGCCAAAAGCATTTGTTCCTCCAGTTTTTTCTTCTCCTCCTCAATCTTATTTTGCTGCGGGGTGAGGTACTTTTCTATCGTTATCTGAGGTGGGGGACGGAGGGTGTGAGGTTATCAATATGGTGCATATCAGTTTGGTTTTAGCTTGACGCTATGGCATAGCATTGATCGCATTAGCTTTTTTAAAAAAAGATCAAACTCATTCACTCACCCACCCACCCACACTACTGTTTATACAACAGCCCCTCAATAGAATAAACAGAACAGTGAAGTCAAGTTTCATGAGTTGTCTCCCTTCCTAACAAGGCCTCTAATGAGACTCTATCTCCATGATGGAGTGTCCCTGGTGCTCCAGTGGATGGGGCGGCCTACCTCTGAGTCCTCCACAGTGAGGGACCCTCTCTGGCTGCTCGCTGTCCCCCAGGGTTGGCTCCCACAGCTCCCGGTGGGCCCCCAAATCCCCCATGATCTCCGCCATGCGCCGGTTCTTCTCCCGGACACGGCTCAGCTCCTGCTCCTTTTGCTTGCGCACGCCGTCAAACTCGCCGTTGAACGCCTTCTTGACTTTGTAGATCACATCCTAAGGGGAAGTCAGGTCCCTTTTCATTTAGAAAGCCCTTATTTTAGTTCTCTACAGGGCTTCAAGGAAAACGTCCTCCCCCAAACCCAGAGGGAAGAAACCGTGAGAGGGAACACAGAAATGGCATCCCTTCTTCCAGGGAATGAATGATTAAGTTTTACTACTTTAGTCTTACAGTCGCTTCAAAACAAAGCAACTAAGGTGGATTCAGATAATTGTCATTAAGGAGCTGGTAGAGGTTCAAGCATCTGGCTCAAAGATGTCTACAGGTAGACTGCAGACATTAGGGATTGATCCGAGAACCTTCTGGTAGCCTAACTGCTAGATCCTGCCTGAATTAAATGGTCAGAAGCCGGCAGGGCATGTACGGAATATCTTTTATTTACCCTAACCACTTCTCGACGTGCCCGCCAAGACTCTACGATGCCAGCTCATAAAACATAGGCAACAGTACAAACATAAAATACTTACTATGTATGTTTTTAATTATCTGTTCACTTCAGTGGATGCTTACTGTTATATCCGTTGTTTTTCATGTTTGATGCCGTCATCCAACTAAACAACAGGCAGTAAATCAATCCTAACATCGTTTTATTACACCTAAGAACCGGTGGGATGGATCTAGAAAGTGTACCAAGGCTCCCAGACCTGGAGCAGAGTTATCTGGTTGATCTTCTGCTCCGTGACGTGCAGGTTGAACTGATCGTAGAGGTGGGGGTTCGAGCAGCCGAGCTGGCCAGCGAAACTCCCGGTCAGAGCTGCGGCCTGGACGTCGGATCCCCCCCCCGCTCCCTCCTCTCCCTCCTCTCCCCCGCTGGGCCTCCTGTGCGGGACGTCCTGCTGGGTCTGCAGGTTTCAGGGGGAGGGGGAGAGAAGGACTGTCTTGAATGATTGGAATTGGAACGAGTATTTGGAAAAACGACCCTGTGGCTTTAAATAGAGAAGTAATTGCAGTGCAATGCAGGGTCACAATGGGAAGCCTCTTGTCTTTGGAGGCCAAAGAGATGTAGCGCTGGGCCCAAATAGCTCTGGGCCCTTCTCAAGCATTTAAAACGTTGTGGCCTTTCATAGGTCATAGGTTCAGACCCAATGTTTGTTTTTAAAGTTTTACACAACATTCCGTTCGTAAAGTTGTTTATGACATCTTGATTGGCGTAGCCACGAAACTCACATCCAAGTGATTAAAGTGGAATGAGCGGAGCCTTAAGGCGTTATTGCCTTGTTGAGTCTATGCAGAAAACAAACACAAGCCAAACTATTGCTGAGGCTGTATGTTGGTCATACCAGGGCACTGCCATGGATCAACACAGACTGCCATTCTGTATTGCATCTAAAAACAGCAAACATCTGGATTAATTTCTACCAAATCAGCACATGTGGCTATGGAGCATTTGCTGGCATCCGAACCCTCAGACTCTGTGTTTTTGTTAAACTGAAACTGAGTGTTGTGTGTGTGTGTGTGTGTGTGTGTGTGTGTGTGTGTGTGTGTGTGTGTGTGTGTGTGGTGTGTGTGTGTGTGTGTGTGTGTGTGTGTGTGTGTGTGTGTGTGTGTGTGTGTGTGTGTGTGTGTGTGTGTGTGTGTGTGTGTGTGTGTGTGTGCGTGCGTGCATGCGTGCGCAGCGTGCGCCCGTGCGTTTGCATGTGCGTGCGCACGCTGCTTACAATGTGGTTGGCCGTCTCCATGGCTCTGATACTTTCCACCCTGAGGAGCTCGTCCAGTTCTTTCTCTGTTCGCTCCTTCATTGGATAGTTCTTTACTTCAAGGTCAGAATGGAAGCCCTGTGGTAGTGAATTGCATTTCTTTAAAAATCCTTTAATTTGATGGATAAATCAGCCTATAACCCAGCCTAGCCGGTTGGCTGTACCAACTGGTAGGCTGATCCATACATCATACATCTGAGTTGACAGCTGGAGGGTAGATTTATTAAATGAGCTTTTAATTGTTGATCAACATCACACCTGGTGATAAAATAGGGGTCCTATATTAATAATTATAATTCAAACACTGTTATTTTTTTTCTGCTTTAATTGGTAAGCACGTTATGATCGATTAATGGCTTGGTTCCTCCTACCTTGATGGCCTTTCCTTTCACCACCATGGAGTCCCAGCAGTCTCTTTTGAGGATTTCACGCAGGTAGCATTTGGCCAGGTTCCCCATCTCTATCTCTTCCCTCACCTTAAATACCGGGAAACATACCAACATAGGGATTACTCTTCCCATCTCTACACACACACACAACAAAAGGGTGACTAGGTGTGGCATGAGTACAAGGCTGGGCTCCTGGCCTCGATTTCATTACTCACCGTATATCAAGTCAAAATAAGTTAAGTTCTTACTCTTATCTTTTAATCACAGACAGGAAATTGGAAAAATAACAACATAACAGTAAGACCTAACAGCTTCCCATATTCCCCTCTACACACAGACACACAGACACACACACACACACACACACACACACACACACACACACACACACACACACACACACACACACACACACACACACACACACACACACACACACACACACAGAAGCAGACAGAAGCACACAGACACACAATGAAGCACACAGACGCACACGGACACACACAGAAGCCCACACAGTGAGTAAGCGCATGACTCATAGACATCTGTTGTGTGGCGTTACCGTGGCGACCTCCCGGTCCCCGTCGACCTCTAACCTCCTCTGCTCGCCCACGTCGAGGTTGAACTCGTGCCCGTCCAGACGCCAGATATCTGGGAGCTCCTCGTTCACCCTGCATCCTCTCCCCACTCTGGACAGAGGTCAGTCCAGAATACCGTTACTTCTCTTCCTCTGAAGACGATTAATCACGGAACACGACCCAAAAAGCTTCAAGAGACGCTTAGCCAAGTAGGGATCGGTGAAAGCAACACCTAATCTATGTTTTTGGTCCGCCTTCATGGTTATAACTATAAAGCCTGCATGGTTCTTATAACATTCATATTTCAGGAAATGAGAGAACAGTAGGTGAACTATGATGAACCTTCAAGGTGACTCAGCGCGAAGCTGTGCAAATAACTTTGCGGCCACGAACAATTTACCTTCTGTTTTTAATTTGAACGCTGTTTGTGAGGAATGTGTCTGGAAAAAGCTGTGAGTCTAAATCTAACCCTTTGTGTTCATGTGTTATGGGTTGGGTTGGAGCTGCGTGGATGGTTCACTATTGGGATGAGACCGCTGCCCTCATTTGAAGTTTCTAAGTGTTTAAACGTTTTAACATCAAACAAAAGTCTCTAATTCAATCCACTCACAGTGTCAAACAATTGTTTTATGCCTTTTCTTATTTCTTCCTTTTTCTTGGAATACCGCTGCTGCTCCGCCTCCAAAACCTATGAGACACAAACAGAAACATCCACGCTTATAGAAACTCCATACAGTAGCCTAGTCTAGAGGGTATAAATCAAACGTCTTATCTATCATCATTCCCTGCACAGAGATACGCGCCGTAGGCAAACACACCTGTGCGCTGCACACACACACGGAGCTCCTAGATAAAAGAAATGTAGACAAATGATTAGCGCCCAGCTGAAAGGCGTGTAGTGGCACAGGAGGGTGATTAAACCGTACATCCCATGTGGGTGCTAAGCAACATGTAGGAAACCCACTACACGGGGAGTGTCACCTCTGTGTATTGTTATCAGAACTGATTGTTGCACAGCAGTGAGTTTCCAGATTTTCATCTTGATCTAGAGGCATTCGCCGCGCCGCTGGGTTTTGCACTTGATTGATGACCGATCCGTGATCTCGAGAGATATCAAAGTATTGCACATCATCGAAGGAATGCGCCAACAGCGAAACAGCTCGTATTTTTCGGCTCAAATGTGTGCGCCCAAGCGCGGGTCAACACACATACGTGCACATACTCTCACATTCACTCACTCACACAAACATACAAACTCACAGACAGACACGCACAAGTGCATTGGACCA
Source organism: Melanogrammus aeglefinus (assembly GCA_900291075.1). Classification (NCBI taxonomy): domain Eukaryota; kingdom Metazoa; phylum Chordata; class Actinopteri; order Gadiformes; family Gadidae; genus Melanogrammus; species Melanogrammus aeglefinus. The sequence goes on along the minus strand of OLKM01001256.1, from coordinate 17,582 downwards.
TGAAGATACAACCCAGAAATTGCAAGAATCCTGAGAGAGACACACACATACAAACACACACATGTATCTGATAATCGTGGGGACATTCCAACCCGGTCCTCGTAAATAACCGTTTATATATTTTTAACACTTACCGCCTCTTCTCTGGTTTCCAGCCAGGTGGGGTCGGAGGTCAAATTGGGGTCCCCCTCATCCGGCTCTTGTGACATCTCCGTGGCGCCACTGACCTCACTGACCTAGAAAAAACAGGAGCCACTTGGAGTTAGACAAGACGGTATGAATACGATGAATTACAATGTAAATTGTACTCCCACACACACACACTCAACACCACACTCAACACACACACACACACACACACACACACACACACACACACACCACACACACACACACACACACACACACACACACACACACACACACACACACACACACACACACACACACAGACACACACACACACACACACACACCCACACCCACACAAACACACAGCTGTTCAACAGGTGGAGGCTCTGCATGAAATCCGAAACATATTTCTAGGGACGGTGCGAGAAGAGGAGAGGGGAGGTTTGAATGTTCCAGACTTTACTACAGTATTATGAATATAATTAGATGGCTGCTCCAAGTGGTTCAACAGGACAAGACACAGTGTTTTGGTGAAGTATATACACACTCAGAAACCTGGATTACCGTCATATAGTTGGGATAGTTTAAGGCAGGGCCGTGGTTATGTCTAGTGTTTGCTTGACTTCACCCTAGTCAGTTGGCACAGTGTTGAGCACAAGGAGATAACATTTCACTGATTAATTTGTAAAGTATGAATGTGATGCATGGTAACCTGAAATCAATGACACACAATGAATAAATGCATATATGCATTTATACTTTTTTGAGAATGTACTTATATATGCAGATGCTTGTATACAAAGGGATTAATCTACATAGGTTTACAGACAGTAACATCTGACTTTGCGGTGGTATTGAATGGTTACCTCCTCTGTCCCTGGGCGTGAGGAGCCTAAAGGAGACAAGGACCCTTGGGGGCCCTCAGTCATGGCCCCCAGCGCGGCGTTCTCTACTTTCAGGACGTTCTCCAATTGCCGAGCGGCACTTTGGCAGTAATATGTGGCTTCCCCGGCCTCTAAGCTGCCAGACTTTTCAGTTCTGAAATACAAAAATACATTGCATCCGGTGCCAACATATACATTTCACTTTATTCTTCAAGCATGTTTTAGTCACTACAGCAGTAGTAGTAATAAATATAATTAATTGTATGTTTTTATTGATTGCTACTATTCCTGCCTGCAGTATTTTAAGTCATTGATATGCATGTTGTTTTTATTATATAAAATACTATTTCATTATTTTGGCATGAATCCAAAACAATTAAAGTATTTTCTTTAAACATACAGAGAGCCCGCCCTAGAAGCCACCCTTGTGGTGAACTAATCCATGATTATATGGTGTGTTTTCATTCCTGCTGCTACAGTGCATTGGATTTCCTTTGTGGATTTTTACATTCCATTGAAAATACTTGGCAAATTTGGAACCTTAAATCGCTTATGAAACTTCTCATTCAGAAGTTTAAAAACAATTGCATACACTAAAAACTGTTGGAAGTTTCCAATAAAGTTTACACTATTTTGGAGGATCAAATATCATAACACAAGACTTTCATGGAGTTCATGTGAGAAAGGCCATATACAGGATGAGAGTCTGCGCTGACTTTGTCCGACATCGTCATAGGCGCGCCCACACCCTCTGCTGGTGAGGTGCGGTATAGCATCTGCTCAACTCTTAAAAATAAAATCGATCTCCTCACCTCAGCCTAGTGCCGACAAGGGAACCATCCCCCAAGCCTGCAGTGACTAGCGTCTGGCCGTCGGCAGAGAAGGAGAGGCCACCAGCGCCTCCCAGGCGACACGAGTGACACTCTATCTCGGCGTACCTATCCTGTTTAGACCAGAAATAAACCAGCTTTGCAAACACATTAATATGAAACATATCCCGCTGACACATACTGTCACATTTATTATATTCTCAAGTCGGTCGCTGACAGTTGAACCGGTGGGACAAGATTTCAAAACTGCTAGGGTAAGGGCTGCCCAACCCATGCAAACAATATAGGCCTGTGCAAACTGGTCCTTTGTGGACACTTTGCATAACAGCAGCCACTGTGCCCATTTAAAAATGATCTATTAACTCACGAAGACCATTATACACAGCAGCAGAGTGATTCATAACGGCACCAACATGGCAGTGTGTTTGCTCCCAGACACCAGGAGTGTGTCCAGACAACAGGATGTCATCAACCTGTCCCTACCAGAGCGGCGGTGGTGCGCAGTCGCAGCAGGCCGTCCCTTCCCACCGACGCCAGCCAGGAGCCATGAGGGGACAGGGCCAGGAGGCTGGGCCCCAGAGGATGACCCTCCACTTCCTCCTCCGGCCCCAGCTGGCACACCGTTGGCCCGGGAACACCGCCTGCATCCTGCCAGATAAGGAGCAGCCAATGGCATTGAGGTTACCACATTAGCGGCATGCCAGACTTTAATCACGACGGTTTGCCAAGCGCCTATGTACTGTTTGCCAACGGTCGTCTGTCTCTTGGGTACCCAGAGCCAAGGCTTTGACTTAAAGAATCTCCTTTTGATTCTGTGTTGTTGTTTTTTACATTATTGGCCCGGATTTCCCCTACTACCTCAACTATAACAACATACTTATGCTTAGTGTGAGGTAGATACATTGAAAAAGATACATAAAGTGCAGCCTGGCGCTTTTATAAATAATGATATTTGGTCAGATTACCCTCTAAATGGTCCCAACGGTTTAAAGCTTTCCAATAATTACAAGAAAGCGTGCACCAGAAACATAAACAATCCAAATAATAATCAATAAACCAACCTTAGTGCAACAACTTAAAACTCCTAAATAAATATGACCCTCCTGTAAATACTCCCATGCATTCTACTCTAGTCTCTTTTCATGCCTCAGTGAAACTAACAAAGCGACGACACATCAGTCATGAGAGAAGCCGCAGCACCTCAAACACAAACGACGGTCACAAACCACAGAGACCAACGGCCATCATGTGGAAACAGGGGGACGTGTCGTTGTAAAACCCCACCTGGGGCACTTTAAATCTCTGCAAAGACTTGAGCTCCTCGCAGCACGCAAAGATCTCCCTGACGCCCAGCACGCATGACTGGAGTGCACGTGGCACCTCATACGTGGTCGCCTGGAAAGTGTTTGCAGATAGACGGCCGTGTGCGTCCACGCAACTTGGACCTGCCGTTTGGGAACAGGAGCACAACATGGACAACTCATTGGTCAAAAATGCAAACCCGTTCCAACTCTTCTTTTGTGCCTCTCTTTCACCAGCCCGACCTTTAGCACAACTAAACCGGCATTTATCTTTTGTTGGAGGGACAACGAAAGATCCTTTATGTGTGATTGTGTCAACAACATTTCTGTTGTCCGATGATTATGATTGAGCATGCCATTTGTTGGTATGAGCCTAGTCATTGGCTGCGCAACCTATTATTCTGACTGAATGGACATTGAGCAGAGTAGTGATAACAAATGCAGTAACGAAAGTAACGATAGACTTAGAGAGGTGAGCTGGTGTCCTCAGATGGAATACCGGAAAGCTCCTTCAGAGACAGAGAGAGCAGGTGAAAAAGGCTTCCTCCTCCTCCTCCTCCTTCCTCCTCCCTCCTCCCTCCTCCTCCTCTCCTCCTCCTCCGTTCTTGGGGTCCTTGGGTCCGGGGCACAGAGCTAGAACCTGCACCCGCTCAGAACCTCTCTGGTGTTGGGTGGACAGGGATAGAACGGGCCTGCCGGGAGCGACTGAACCAGCAGGGGAAGTAAACTGTGTTAACCATGCTGGTGGGAATTGAATGGAGGGTCAGGGTGTTTTACGACCACGGCCTTATACCATATGTATGCATCCATACCTGTAAGCACTGAGCAGGGTACTCTTACCCCCTAACTGCAAATTAAAATCAAATCGCTCAGTGACATGGAGGACAACTTAAAAGGGTTACCAAAGAGGGAGCTAGACCCATCGTTTCGTCTATGTCTGGGTCATTTATATTGGTAACAGACCAGACAAAGAAAATAAGAGGAAAATTGTTAATGTCCCCGTGTATGGGATCTACCTGTGTATCCTATGACCGCAAATGTTTTCGACGGTTTGGCGTCCAGTAGAAAGATGTGGGAATCGGACGCACAGACAAGAATGTTTCCTCCTTTGTCATAACTGTTACACAAAGCAATAGGAACACAAACACACAATCATATAACACCAACATACAGTATGTACTGATGTATTGTAAATGATTATTGCTTATTGCTAAACTTTTAAAAAGATGGACATTCAAAAATTTGTATAAAACAAACTGTTTTATACAATGTTTTATAACTGTGTTGCGGTAACGTAAGCCACATTTCCTTACCAGTACATCTTACATTTCTTAACTGAACAAAAGTGAACATATAACATCTAACAGCTACACATCTGTACTCCATTCGCCCATGAGAGGACATGAACACATGTTTGAAACCTCAGACCCTGTGTGAATGCAAGTGTGTGTCTGTGTGTGCGTGATGGAGCGGTACGTACACCAGGCAGTCCACGGGCCTGCTGCGGTACAGATGGATCTTCAGGACGAGGCGCGGTCGCCCCGCGCTGCTCAGATCAACAAACAACAGGTGGCCTGAGAGGGTTCCAATCGCAGCGTAGTGGAAAACAGGACAACAGGCTAGACAGGAGACCTAAACACACACACACACACACACACACACACACACACACCACACACACACAGCAACACACACACACACACACACACACACACACACACCACACACACACACACACACACACACACACACACACACACACACACACACACACACACACACACACACACACACACACACACACACACACACACACACACACACACACACACACACACACACACACAGGCCATCATATGTATAGCTAGGCTATGTGCAAGTGAGGCCGTTTTGCTTAACGCAATAAATAAATAAAAGTTTCAATATAAGTTACTTTAAGGTTATTTGTTTAGAATTAAGTTTTGTTGTGTGCACAGTGTGACACAACTGACAATCTCAGACATATACGCACACCAAAAACAAGAATGAAGAATACTATGAAGAAAAATGACTTAATGAATGAAGAAAGAAGTGCATGGGTTTGGTTATTGTGACTCTGTCAATGACAACACATACGACTCTGTCACAATAACCAAACCCTCTGTCAAGTCTCTAAGCGGAATGGGCCAAAATGTAGGGACGTGATGAATCAGACCTGGGTTCGAAGGGATAGTGACCCTGTCAGATCACCCTCAGAGGACCACTGCTGCAGTTCACCACACTCCCTCACTGACTGCAGACAACATGATCACACACACATATCAACATACTACAGGACTGTATATAAATACAGTATGTATATTTTTCTGCATATCTATATCGTTCTAGGTTTTTTATTGCCTTGCTCTACTTTTGGGTATTCTATTCTTAATGAAGTTTGTTTCATCATATATATATTGTCCTTTCTAGACAATCAATTGTTATAATTTAAACAATGTATGGGATCAATTAGATAAACAGAATCTAAAAGCATGTTTTAGTCAATAAATCACCAGGCCACATTTGGCTTGTTCTCTTATTGAACTCTCTAACTTTTGGTGAATTATTTTCTCACCACAAACGTATCCTGGCCCATGGAAGCTGCAGCTACAAAGCCTCCAGTGAGGACATCCAGGATGTTTTCCATCGAACCCGGCTTGAGAGGTTGGTGTCTGTAGATCTGACCCTGGAGGAGGCTAATCAATGTTAACGTTTGACAAACAAACCAAAAAAATCCTGAAATTTGTATTTTTACTTAAATTAAGATTAACATATCAATTTATATTTGTATTTATGAAAATCATTTATTTTGTTGAACATTATGTATAACTATGTTACAGAAAACACATTTGTGATGAAAAGTGCTGGTTCTCCAAGACAGCCAACCGGTCTCAAGCTTACCGAGCTTGAGACCAATAGTAAGGAATTGTAGTCAGGGGAAAACACGACGGTCCTGGCGGCCTCCTCCACTTCTAGCGTCTGGGAGATCTCAACTCTGGTCCCGTTTACCTTTAAGCAGTGCAGGAGACGATCCTGAAATAGACAAAGCACTGGGGTCATCAATGCACTCTAGGCCCACTATTTCATTCAAAGTGACTTACAGTGAATTCAGATACAAGTATTGGGGAGTAGGTAGAGGGTGAGGGGGGTCTTGCCTAAAGATTCCTAAATTAGGTTTGTGGACATCATTGCCTTTTGGCTGGGAGTCGAACACCCTTACAACTTCACCTTTCCAACCCCTCAATGTATTTTCAGAGGCATTCTATTGCAAATAGGATCTTCAATCCCAAAGCACAGGACATAGTATAGTCAATTTGAGTTGACATGATGAACTATACGATATTGTTCAGAAATGTAGGAGAAAAAAGGGAAATACTATTAATTACCTTTCCTGCAACATACAAGCCATCCCTGTGAAGAGCCAAACTCTGGAACCCACCATCTTTGAGTTCAGGGTTTGCATCAGGAGCTGAAGTAACAACATAAAAATAAAACATGACTGTGTTCTTCTACAGCAGGTGTATCGATGCACCTGATCAACATTATCGCTTTATTGGTTAGTTGGGTGAATAAACCTTCTAGAAACTGTGTAAAATATGACAACTCAATCCATTAGTTAGCACCCAGGTAGTAAATTTACAATGCCTTTCCATTGAGTCGCCATGTTTTCCCCTAAAGATTATAGAAGGTTTCCCACCCGACCAACCAATACGGCCGCTATGAACACGGCCTTATATTCAGGGGTGCAGGGTACCTGTGGGGTTGTACAGGATGCGGACAGAAGGGGCATCCGGGTCGGCCAGCAGCAGGTACCCCTCCTGACAGCCTACGTAGAGCTCAGCGGCGGGGGTCCAGCACACGGCCAGGGGGGTCAGTCTGGGGGTCCTACGCTCCTGTGGCAGAGGCAAATAAACGAACGAATAGCCTCGTCACTCATCACCGAAAACCCTGGACGATGACAACAAACGGCAAAATTCACAAACGAAACAAGTTGAATATTTTTTGCACAAAAGGCAAAAATATTGGAAGGCCTCAAAATTGGATTCAAAACACACAACAACATCAAAATAAATCATTATTTTCCCTTTATTATCCATATATCTATCTATTACTAGGGTTCAGAGCGACGGGAGAGCTACCAGAAAGCTGTCGGCCCTGATTCCTTTCAGGCCGGCTATAGCAGACGCTGGCATCTGAGGGCCCCAGTAGGTGAGCCTGCCGTTCACAATGTGTGAGGGCGGGCCTTCTCTCTCAATCAGGGAGCCATCGGCTGCTGGGAGATGAAGTTCTCTAGAAGACAACCAAACAAAGTTTAATGAAAGTAATTAATATTTCACAATCCAACGGCTATACTGCTAAAGCTCTAGCAACAACCGTTAACCTGCAACATTTGAGGGTTATGACTCTGTTCATGTTGTCACATCTCAACCGGCTCCTTGAGTTATGTTTTTGATTGTTTCAGTCATCGCTTCCTGTTATTCTTTGTTGTTCTCACATCTCGTGTTTTAGATACTTCACTTCCTGCCCTTGTTTTTTGCTACCTCTGTGATTGTCCACCCTTGCTGTGGTAAGTTTCACCTGTTAAAGCCTGTCTGGGGGGGGGGTGGGGGGAGAGAATTGGGGGGAGTCGGCTTCGCCTGGGGATTACCCCCAACCTCGAATTTGGTGTTGGGGGTATAGGGGAGTGTGTGTGTGGATGGTGGCTGGCTTATTGGACTCTAATTGAACTTTTGTACATTGAGTAATCAGTGTTAGGGGTTCAACCAGCTATCTCCACACGCACTAGAGGAGTTCTCCTAGCTGGCAACCATCCAAGGCCATATAATTATCAAACAGTAATAATTCTTTCATCACCACCCTTTGTCCTTTGTCTAAAGGAGCCCAATAAAGGTCAACTAGGTGGCGTGCAGCCGGGACTTTTCTTCACAAACTACTCCTGTTTTCTACTAGCTGCAATTGAGTCCTTTTGTCAGTTTTTACACCAGCCTAGTCTGCATGTTTCCCTCCAAGTGCCAGTTCGCCTTTGTTCCTCATGTCAAATGTCCCATCTTTTTTTCTTCTAGAGTTTAGTGTCCCTGTTGTTTTTTTCATCCCTGCTAGTTTTCCTGATTACACCTTTGTGTTCTCGTGCTGGATTTGTTTGCCTGATCGCCGGAAATGATTCCCCGTCTGTGGGAGTGTGTGGACGATGGCCGGTTTAAGCAGCCTTTGGCCCAGTTGGATAGGACTCTGGGGCTGGGTGCGGCTGCACACCTGTTAAACCAGCCAGAGGTTAAACCAGCCATCGCCACATGCACTCAAGCAATTCTCTGAGATGACAACAAACCTTTACATAAACCGGTCTTTTATCACCCTCACCCTGCATCCTTTGTCTGATGGAGAACAATAGAAGTGACCTAGGCGGCGTGCAGCAGAGACTTTGATACAGTGGTGTCGAATTTGGGGCCTCTCCAGACTGCTGGGGACCTAGAAAGGCTCTCTAAGGGACACACAGCAGCTGGCCTTTCCCCAACAGCGCAGTGGAGCCCAGAAGAGGTTGGGGGAGGAAGCACAGCGACCACAGGCAAATGTCTGCAGCTAGCCTTCCCTGGAGTCAGCCTGAAGCAGTCCACACCTCTGTCAGCCAGGACAGTATCCGAAGAAGGCCCCATGCTCCATGAGGGAGATGGGGTAGAGGTCGGCCCTCGGAGAATCTACCACTCTAGCCCAGCTGAACCTTGACCCAGCCCGTCAAGACAGCCCTGCCACCCCCTCGTCCGTTGAACCTTCAGTCAGGCAAGGTGGCATCAAAGGCCTCCAGTCTCCAGGAAGGAGGGGGAGGTTGGGTTGGCGGGTCACACTGGAGGGTGTAGGGACATATGGTTGGGAGATTTTATCTTTAGGTATGATAACCCTATGGTACTGATGTAAAAATAATTTGTGGAGGGAATTAAACCAGCCAACTCCACATACTAGAGGAGTTCTCCCAGATGGCAACAACAGCAGGCCATGTCTAATATTCAAACCTTTACAATAAACCGGCCTTTAAACATCACTACCCTGTGTCCTTTGTCTGGAGGAGCCAAAATAAACGTCACCTAGGTGGAGTGTGGCGGGTATCAGCGACTTTGCTACACAAACCTTTTCTCAAGTAAAGACATACTCTTGCTTTCTACCAGCTGTTGTGTAAATTGAGACAACTTGCTAGAGTTGTCCCCAGCCCTTACACATAGGAATTATGAATTGTTATAATTTATTATTAAACCTAGGGGCACTGAGCAACTGCAGTGGGGGCCAGGGCCTCATGCTCTAGTCTACAGGTTGGATGTGAACATCGGGGATAAGGCCAAGAAGCCTTCGAACAGCAGTCAAATATAGCCACTAAACAATCCCCTATCGTCCCACTAAACATACCTACCTTTTCATCAGGATGTGATGTGTATCGCTCTTCTCGATGTTCCACACTGTGAGGGTTTTTGAACCCAGAGCACATATCTGCTGCCAATTCATTGGGTTGAAAACCAAAGAAATTACATCTTTTCCAGCTTGTGGATGAGTACAGATTCTCTCTGCATTTTCCCAGTTCCTGCAGAAGAGTTGTTAATAAGATTTAGTACAGATTATATTTCTGATCTTATTATTCTGTGGAATAAATATTAAGGTTCATAATTTACCACACTGTAATGGTATGATCTGGCAGAGAGGAATAGCAGCATAAATATGGACCAACATCGCTCAATGCCAGAGAAGTATAGTCAAGTGTTGCTGTACCTGATGGTAAAATCAGAAAAGTATTTTTATAATCAATGAGATTGCATTGAACAGACAGACAGATGTACTTCCTTAATAACAGATTGGAAGTTACTGAGGAAGTAGGCAGGACAGTATAATGATTTAAAAAGAGATTAAACTAAAAATATATCACAATACACAAGATTACTAGAAATATATATATAACAATAATTAGATAAAGATCAAGAATAGACAGGCCTAGAATTGATAAAGAATAATTTAACGTTATGGCCTAATGTTGTGAGAGTTGAGGTACAATATTGAGTTGTACATTACTGATTATAAATAATGCTACTACCTTTCAGCTCATGTTTTAACTTGAGTTCAGGATAGCTGAGCACGAATATTGAAGGGTTCAGCCTCTGCTCAGAGACAGCCAAAACCCTACAAGTCCCACTGGCTGTGAATGCACCGATGCCTTTGCCAGGGCTTTGGAGGACAGTTCTCTTTTTGGAGTCAATGTTAAGAAAAACTATGTGGTTTCCACACGTATAACATGCTGTTATCGTGTCAATAAACACCACTCTTTGCTTTGCAAACCCCTGTGCCCACCTGGGGAGAGAAAACAACCCAAATGAAGTCATTGTTCATGTATTTTAATGAAGTTCCTTTTGCCTGAGACCAAATAACTAGTACTACGAATATTATCAATGACGATAAAGTAGCCATTCCTTTATAATGACAAGGCTACATTACCCATACATTCACAAATGATAATTTGAACAGTCAATCTTTCAATGTACCTGACTTCTAGACTCCCAATCTCATCCATTTCAACTGAAAATGAAAATGACGTTTTCTGCATGCAGCGAGAGAGTAATTTGGTATCCTTGACAACCAGTAAATAACAAACGGAACGCCACAAGACGACGCGAAAGACTTGACACACCCCCATGATGACGCGCTGTGCTGAGACGATCCCATTCAGGAAGTTCAGAGAGGTTATATAATAGAAGCCCCGACTGTTGTTCTAAATTGCGTCTTGGTCATTCATATACACCTTCAATTTGTATCATTGCCCCCCCCCGGATGAAATAATGTCTACTCAAAAGTCTTTCGCCAAAGGTAATTATGAGTATGATCTATTGAACCTGATGCAATACTGAATAAGCAGGATGCTATGCATGACTTTGCAAAATTATTTTTGAAAAACTATGGTTCTAGATACGGAAAATATTACACTAGAAAGAGGTTGAAATGCTTTAAAATATGTTCTTATAAAATATGATATCTGTTAATATAAGCACTGAAGGCATGCTGTACACATCCAGTGTTTATTCATTAAAATCCATGTCGATAGGCAAGAATCTAAATTATGCAAAGTCATGGTTTGTCGTCTTCCCAGTGCAATCACGAGTTGTTTTATTTGATCAAGGAAACCTTGATACTGTAGTTTGCTTCGGTGCTGTGTTGACAAATAATTGTTTCACTATCAAGATCTTTTCCTTTGTGAATATGATAATGTTATCATCATCATTCTTTTGATGAATTTCAGGCAGCACTGCGCCTGGTCCAGTGCCTGAAGGCACTATCAGACTGTACAGCATGAGATTCTGTCCATTTGCCCAGAGAGCCAGATTAGTGATTCAAGCAAAAGGCATCAAGTAAGTCAATTACATAGACCAATATTTCAACCGACTGACGGAACCAACTGCTCTTTAAGCCTTACAATATTTAAAATAATATATGCCTCCCCAGACATGACGTTGTCAACATCAACTTAAAGGAGAAACCCGACTGGTTCTTGGAGAAGAATCCTCTTGGGTTGGTGCCGACTTTGGAGACCCCTAGCGGCCAGGTGATATACGATTCCCCAATCACCTGCGAGTACCTGGACGAGGTTTACCCCGACAACAAACTGCTTCCGTCGGATCCGTTTGAGAAAGCTCAGCAGAAGATGATGTTGGAATGTTATTCCAAGGTAGGTCTACAAAAGCTACCTGTATTTTCTTTCTGTGCATAAAATCAGTAAATGCCCTTGCTCACTAACTCTAACATAAAATATATTTGATAACATTTTGATAACCATTAAATCATTAAAGAAATGAAAATAGATTAATCATTTGCCTTTAATAGAGAGTGTATCATTGTTTTTATGACCTTTTAAAAAAAAATGAAAAAGTTATGCTTAAGGTAAGATCCGATTGCCCTCATTTGGCTTGCTGTACTCTTCTCTGTCTGCCATCATGTATGGATATTAAAACCCACTCGCTATTTTTCCCTAGGTTGTACCATACTTCTACAAGATCCCCATGGGCAAAAGGAGCGGCGAGGATGTGTCTGCCCTCGAGGGGGAACTGAAAGAGAAGTTAGCCAAATTAAATGAGGCAAGTCAATGTTTTTTGCCGCTAAGCAAAAAATACCTGTATTGTCACCGTTTCTAGCTTCTTTTTTTTTCTAGCTCCAAAACCAAATTATATTGAACATCAGTGTGCCAGTGTTGATAACTAAATATTTTACATTGTTTCATTTCAGCATCTAAAGACTAAAAAGAGCAACTACATGGCTGGTGACTCAATCACAATGATCGATTACATGATGTGGCCTTGGTTTGAGAGGATGGAAGGCATGCAGCTGAAACAGTAAGTATTGTGCAGAAATACATGGCTCATAGGTGACGCATAACGACGGGGATGGCCTGGTATGCACTGGGGGTTTGCAGGGGATTGTCATAAACTATAGATATTTGATAATGCAATGATGAAATTATTTAACTTAGGCCTATTTGTTTTGGTGATTTGCATACATTCACTGGGACATAGATATTCCAGATGTTGATGTTAATATTATCAATGTCCCAGATGGGATTAAAACGATGTATTGGAAAGAAGGTTGGAAAAATGTAAGAAGTTCACAAGCCAAATTAAGTTTGGTACCATTGTCTTAACAGGCCCCTATTTGAACACCAAAATAGGGGCCCTTTAAGAAAATAAGTTAAATACAATTGTGTATTTTCCCATATAGCTTCCTGGATGGAACCCCAGAGCTTAAGAAGTGGACTGAGCGCATGCTGGAGGACCCTGCTGTTAAAGAAACCATGCACACTCCGGACACACACATAGGCTTCTACACATCCTACATCGCGGGGAAAGCCGACTACGACTATGGCCTGTAGAGAGGAAGAGAGCAGCTGAACACCATGCCTATTGAGATCTTTTCTATTCAGGTCCAATCCTAAATGTTTCTAATGAGTTTTAATTAAAGCTTGGTTTTTAAGACTACACTGATGTGTGTGTCCTTTTACCTCCTGGAGATGTCCTAAAGCGCTCAATGCAAAGCACAAAATATTAACAGTATTTCCTTTGATCGAACGATTTTTTTTGATAAACCGAACTATTTCATAAATGAAAAAGCATTGTATTTCTAATATACCGTAGTATTGGATTCAATCGTCCAAAACATCTTAACTCAAAACCATTGGGGCACTTTGAAATCAGATCAGATTCGTTATTTTTAACTTGAGCTGCCTGTTGATAACTTTTTGAGTAATTATATTCTCATCGACAGTGTTTTCTACTTAAGTTTTGCAAGAATAAATATATCAATATGAAAAAGATGGAAGCATAGAAAAGTGACAGAGAATACAATTTTGAGGAAAAATTGTATCCTGCCATCATATATGGATATTAAAACCCACTCGTTTCTTTCCCTAGGTTGTACCATACTTCTACAAGAAGTGGTATAGCTGTAATGTAATGGTAGAAGTTATTGTAGTGGTATAGCTGTAATGTAATGGTAGAATTTATTGTAGTGGTATAGCTGTAATGTAATGGTAGAAGTAATTGTAGGAGGAGCAGTTGGCAGTAGCAATGTTGAATAGCTTAAATCAAGTGAGCGAAAAAAATGTTATAGTCGAATTGGACTAAAGTGTGTGTGTGTGTGTGTGTGTGTGTGTGTGTGTGTGTGTGTGTGTGTGTGTGTGTGTGTGTGTGTGTGTGTGTGTGTGTGTGTGTGTGTGTGTGTGTGTGTGTGTGTGTTAGTAACTTGGAAAAGTATGTTATTGACCTTAATCCTTTGATCAACATCTAGTTGTTAATCGAAATAAGCTTACATGATGAGACTTAAACCGTTGGACTGAATGTGCTGGAGGCCTGGGTGATGGTTTCCCATCTCATGTGCTGTGCTCCCCCCGGTCTTGATTATTTTCTTAAAGAATCGAGTGTGTGATTGTGTGTGCGAGAATAGAGAATAGAGAAAAGAGAATAAATGTAGGCTATGCAACTTACCTTAAGTTATCACGTCGGCAAACTGATGTTGGAGTGCTCTTCTCTGGGCGTCAATCTTCAAAATTCCCGGTCTTTGCGCAGCCTTATGGCAAGCCGGATAGATGCCAAAGCGCAGTCATGAAATGCAGTCCCGCTCATTACCTTGTCGGCTGGTTAACCAGACATAAGCCATAAGCGCACCCGAAGTCATGAGATGCAGTCCGCCCATCACTGTGTCTGGTTAACCAGAATATATAAACTCAGGCCAGAATTTCCTGGCGCCCTTTATTTATTATGGCAGATCATAATTAAGCCACAGGTTTCCCAAACATCTTAGAGGAGCTTATCATGTGCCAAAAAATATACGAAGCCGGTATGAAATTAAACTGATTCTGGAAAAAAACTATGAATTATGCAAATGTCGTTAAAGCGGTGCACATTTTGATAGTTGAATGGTTTCTGTAGCTGAAAGTATGCAGGAGAAGAAGACCAAATAGGGGCGTTTGAATAATGATAAAGGTTTGAATATTTAGAGTGAACGCTGATAGAGCATTCACACGATGGGGAATCAAAAGCAGAGAAAAAATCGAGGTCCTTTTTCTATATAATTTGTATTCTCTCCGTAGACCTCCTTCTATATATAATTGTATTCTCCATTTTTCTACACCTAATTTTACTAAATGTTAAATTCCCTTTTAAACCACTTTCGTGGCCATTCTATTTCTCACTTAATGAGGTGAACTTCATTGCACCCTGTCGGCGCAATTAAGTGTTTTACCGTAAAAGGCAACCTAGATGCGCAATCGATCCTTTAAGTTTAGACGGCGAGCGCGCGCTACTCCGAAGTGTAGATTGCGTGACCGCAGTCCTTTATAAGCTCCACTAAAGCTCTTAAGTAACCCAGTATCTCGCCTTCCCACGCTACGTTGTCGTCTCGCCGTAATGACGAACTATGGAGACCAACACTATTCTTCTTCATCCTATCGAAAGATTTTCGGGGATTCCCCGCGTTTTTCGAACACATCCACTCCTCCTCCTCGCGCGGGAGAAGCACTGGAACTGTGTCTCGTGGCTCAGCTGACACCAGATCCCTGAGATCTCTGCAGGTGTCGTCGTCTCGCAACAGCACGTCTGCGTCGTCCTTCGGCTACTATAGGAGAACCCCGGGTGCCGGGGACTTTGTGGATTCAACCCAGGTCTCCGCGGTCAACAGCGAGTTCAAACTGGTTCGTACCAGCGAGAAGGAGCAGCTGCAGGGGCTGAACGACCGTTTCGCCACTTTTATCGACAAGGTCCGGAACCTGGAGCAGCAGAATAGTGCTCTGGAGAGCGAGCTGGTCACGCTGCAACGCAAACAACAAGAACCGTCGCGCGTCGCCGAGCTTTACCAGGAGGAGCTGCGCAACCTGCGCGCCCAGGTGGAGGAGCTAAACGCCGAGAAGAACCAAGTGTTCATCGAGCGGGATAACTTGGAGGACGAGCACCAAAAGCTCCGCGCCAAATATGAAGATGAGGTCAGGGCGCGAAAGGAGGTCGAGCAGACCCTCAAGTCGTATCGGAAAGACGTCGACGACGCGACCCTCGCACGCCTGGACCTCGAGCGCAAAGTGGACTCGCTGTCGGAGGAGATTTCCTTCCTGAGGAAGGTGCACGGCGAGGAGATGCACGAGCTGAGCGCGATGGATGCCGCGCGGCGCAGGGGTGGCGTTTTCGTGGAGTGGCGATGCAAGCCGACCTTACGTTGGCTCTGAAGGAGATACGGAACCAGTACGAGGCCGTGGCGTCAAAGAACTCGTCATCCGAGGATTGGTAACACGTACAGTTCGCCAACTCTGAAGAAGGCGATCCGGGGTAACGAGGCGATGCGCGCCAGCAAGGAGGAGATCAACGAGTTCCGGAGGCAGCTGCAGTCTAAGACCCTGGAGCTGGAGACGCTGCGAGGGGCCAACGAGTCTCTGGAGAGACAGATGAGGGAGGCGGAGGACACGCACAGTGCGGAGATAGCCGCCATGCAGGCAAGACACCAGGAACAAGATTACATTGATTATTGCTTTTATTTTGTGGAACTTTTGAATAGTTTAGATTTCAAGTTTGATTTTTTTACTGGAGATCGATTGCACATCACTTTAACGTCCATAATAATTACACAATAAAGAAAACGGAGGCTACTATTTCAACTACTAACCAAACGGTGTCCAAACGATTCACCTTTTAAATTCATTTATCTCGGTTCATCAACCACCTCAACCGCTACCCTGGACCCTTATTGGATCAGAAGGTCGTGGCCTTAAGGATGGCATGGCTAATCCTTCTTAATGAAAGGTGTTGAGACACAAGGCTAAATTGAGGCCTGATTGATCGATCTATCATCTTGGACACTAGATTTTCAATTCGATTGTAATGAGACGTTTTTCTCACAGCTAGTGGTATAATAGGGACATTTTCTCACTTTTATTCACCCACTAACGCTATCTCTTTCTAAATTAAGATTACAAAAGATGACAACATTTGAATAGGCCTATAAAAAGAAAGTTTAATGCAATATCAATCAGAAAATTAGGCCTATGTAAACAAAGTGGAAAAATTAGCCTACTCGAATAACACATTTTATATTGTATGTTTGTATATTATATTATATTATATATATTATATTATATTATATTATATTACAGAAAGTGTTGAACCTTGAGATGAGGGTTGGCGTTCACTCACTCAGCCTCTCTTTCTTCTGCCTGTTCCAGGACACTATGGGCCACTTGGACAATGAACTGCGCAACATGAAAAGAGAGACAGCGCAGCACATGAGGGAATACCAGGAGCTGCTCAACATCAAGATGGCACTGGACATGGAGATCGCAGCATACAGGTACCAGCTAGCAGAACCAATTAGCAGCTTTCATGGAGACGAATACTATATAGCTGACGAACATATAGACCAGAATGTGTCCTCAACTTTGTGGTCTCTGGGGCTAACTTATAAGTTACATATTTGATGATGCATTTCTGATACCTCAGAGTATACATGCCTTGTATCCCAAAGCAACCTAAAAACGTAAACCGAACAAATTTACTGTATAATTAACGGAGACGGAAAATGTAAAGAATAGAGAAGTCAACCTTTATACATTCCACCCAACCAACTGCCGTCTTTATTCCTGTGATAGTACGCCATTACATCTCCTGAATATTAATATCTTTCCCTTTTGGTCCAAAAGAAAACTGCTGGAAGGAGAGGAGACCCACTTCAGTTCGGGCGTCTCGTTTGGCGTGTCCAACCACAGTACCAAGAGCGGCGGCTACGGCTTCCCCCTGCCCCGCCCTCTCTGAGCTCCACCGGGAGCAGTCGCAAAGAGAACAAGCTCCCCCAGAGGGAACG
The DNA here is from genome assembly GCA_900291075.1 of Melanogrammus aeglefinus. Classification (NCBI taxonomy): domain Eukaryota; kingdom Metazoa; phylum Chordata; class Actinopteri; order Gadiformes; family Gadidae; genus Melanogrammus; species Melanogrammus aeglefinus. The sequence goes on along the minus strand of OLKM01001256.1, from coordinate 65 downwards.
TGCAAAGGGGGAGATGAAGAACGATGATGACGCAGACGTCAACTCCAACAGCTAAACAAACCCAC